>JAMKCH010015246.1:0-24638 GCA_023653785.1 Ophioderma brevispina | reverse complement strand
CTCTGTAATACCCGACCATATTATTATGAATTATTTATTAATTTATTTTCTTTACCCATGGTTACCCGATTCAGCTCATCCTGTTTCTGTGCTACATCATTTACAAAGAGTACAATGTTTAAAAACCCCATAATTACATAAACATAAAACTTATCAAGATATCATTATAAACTAATTAAATCACAAGCATCATATTTCCAGATAAATGTTTTAAAATATCAATTACTGTAACAAAAATTCGATAATGCCGAGTTTTGTTTTCAGACCTGTACAAAAAACCACACACAACCAAAACAACACCACCAGAAAAAAAAATAAGCGACACGACAGCAAGGGAACGATCAATTCAATCGCCGGTGAAGCTGTTAGACAGTACCTTCGGTGAGTAGTTGTGACGCTGGGAGATCTGGCACTTCGCAGGGGGAGAACCGGTTAGGAAGGAGAGGGACTGCGCCAATAGGGGTTTGGGATGCGGTAAGTATGCGGTGAAAAGCTGTGGACTTGTAGGGATTTATCCAATTGTACCGCTAGGTTTGAGGTTTGGTCGACCGGGACAGGTTGTTCTCGTTGTTCAGGGAGACAACCCCCCAGCCACTACCATACAGCTACGCAACCCTTCCATTCCACGAAAACCCACCCCATATACCGGCCAAGTCAAGTGGGATGGCACCCATGCATCCGTTCAAGTACAATCATACACATAATAAAATTCTGATTAAACTTGTAAAACACAGTATACACACGCACAATCACACTACAGGTCATCCACACCAATCACCCGCATGCCACATGAAGCCAAACATAGCATAGGCCATATACACCATTCTTCCACGCCCACATCACACCCACACACCCCAACACACAACACATATAATATATATAATACACAAACCAGCACAAAAATTATACACAACTATGTATTAAGAATGAATTCCGCACATTCATGGCTTATAAACCCATTGCTTAAAACATTGAACATTAGGTGCATTTCTATAGCATAATTAAGACTGTTTCCACACGATGAACTCTTCCACTATATTGAAAATGAAGATTTATAATAACGGTATCATTACCCTTAATGCACGGTGGTAACGCTAGGAGACCTATGGCAGCTGTCTGTATTACATTATGCTTATCGTTATGTAATAAATCTATTTGTTGAGATCCGGAGGAGCCATGTGTATTGAGACATTTGTACATCAAAAGTGCCTTGGAAGTCTAACCGAGACCGATCAACACGAGATTGCCATTTTAAAAAGGGGACTTATATCAGATGAAGTAAGAATAGTTAGCAGACAATATAATTCTAGCACACGATTTTGCTGTAAACATTAAGCTTACGCACTCATCATTAACCACATAACCAAACACCTACTATAGTCAAAATGTGTGGTTGAATAAAAGATTTGTAAAGGAGATTGAGAGAGTCCTCTGTCAAGAACTGAATTTCAAGACGCCTTAACATCGCCAATTTTTACACAACCTTTTGGATGACATTTATTACAGGTGTATGCCATAGTAGTTTATCATCGATCATGACACCAAGACATTTTGCTGTCTGTACTCTCTCCAGTTGGATACCACTACTTATGCTCAAATGACGTAATTTAGCGTCTGTACCAATAAGCATAAATTAGTCTTATCCTTATTAAGGTGAAGCTTATTTATATGCAACCATATTTGAATACTGTTAAGATCTTCAGTAAGCACTTTAAAATAAGAGGGGTCCCAAGATACTAGCCTTGCGGGACACCAATATCCCAATGGCGAGTGAATCAGACACCGAACCTTTAAAGATAACCTCTTTGTTTGCTACTACACAAATAGAAGACAAACCATTTAAGTGGGGCATTGTCAGATGCACCGATATTACGAAGCTTATTGATCAGCAGGCTATGATTTACTGTGTCGAAAGCTTTTTGTAAGATCGATAAAGGCAACACCAGTCATTTTCCCTGAAAAAGTTTATGCTTGCAAGCCAATCATCAACCATATCTACAAGGGCATTTCGGTCGAGTGCCAGGCCTAAAATCAGATTGATGGATTCTAATGATAGCTATTTTGCTGACTGAAGGAATACACTGGTTGTGCCTTGCCCTTTCAATGATCTTACTGGCGACAGGGAGAATTGCGTTTGGCCTATAATTGTTGGTGTCTCTAGATTACCGCCTTTATGCAATGGTGTTTGTGTGTGATTGGCTTCTTCTCCTAAAGCGGGAAAATCCTGGTAGTAATGACAGGTTCATAATATACTTGAATAGGTTCATCAGGTTTGATAAGACATTAAATAAAAGTCATTTTAACAAACCAGAATTGGTGGTTGGAACATTAAATGACGGTTTCGAGTGTCGATGGTCGACTTCATTCTTCAGATGATTGTTATCCTTCTTGAATGGACGAGAACCACCAATTGAGGGCTCACTCCTATCCAGAAGAAGAGATCATAAACTGGCTGATAAAGTGGCTGGCTCCCTCGTTCCATTCATGGGTCCCCTTCGTCTGGGATCCATATGGCTTCCCGAATCTGTTAGTGTCTGTGTGCTTCCTTTCAGGGACTTTGATATTGTCCAGTCTATGACGTGATTATGTAACACTGCCATGATCGGCCGATGGCGGATTTGGAATTGTTCACTTTCAGATGCTTTTCTGGCTGCCCGGGTGTAATTGGCTTCAGGCCTTTCACACTCGGGTAGTTCACTTTTGTGTCTTTGAATAACGTGTACCACACATCTGCCTGTTTCACCGATATAGGATTGAGGAACAGTTCTTACATGGGATCTCATAAATGCAGTCCGTGGTGCTCAGTACATCGCGTTTATCCTTAGGGGTGGACAAGGAGTTTCCGGAGCGTAGTATAGGGTTTCATGGCTGTGGCAATACCATGTTTGCGAAAAATCCGATTGGTTTCTGTGATAGCTTCAACATAGGGTATAAAAACATGGAACCCTTGTCTTTTGTCAACATTTTTCTTGGATGTGAATCACTTTGCTTGGTTGTTTCCAGTTTGTCCTTCACATGCTTGAAAGTCCAATTCGGATAACCGCAGCGGTTGAGTGCGATTTTATCTCTTTCTTTTCTTCCTCTCCTTGTTCAACTTCTCAGGACTACAGAGTTCATCCTGTCAAGTAGAGTGCGAAGAAACCCAATTTGTGGTGGATGGGATGGGCGAGCTGATGAAGAAATAAGATTACTGGTCCGTCTGTGTATTGTAGGCCTTTCTATACACCAACAATTGACCAGCAACCATTAGGCTTATTACGAACTATAAGATGTGTCACAAAAATTGGTATCTTAACATAGTACTCTTTTTTCATAAGGGAATTGATATGGTTGGTAAGATTGTCGACTTGATTTCTTTTTACGATCTCTTAAAATGTCTTTACATACCTTTTCAACAGTCTAGCTTTAAAGCTAATGGGGGCAGTCGCAATAGCGTGCTGTTCCAAGAACTCCATGTATAAATGGCTACCACCGGAGACACCGGTGGATCCATAGCTGCGCCAAAAGCGTTTTTGTACATTTTGCCGCGGAATAGAAATAGTTGTGGTAAGTACAAATGGTAGTAGTAGTCTAGTATGTCCTAAGGTGAAAAGTAAGGTTAATCCTTCAGTTATTTCATTTTTCAAGTCTAGATTTGATCACTTCCAGTGACTTGTCAATAGGCGTGGTCTGGTAAATAGCGAGACAACGTCATGGGAGTGAAAATCTCCCTCCTCAAGGAAACTTCCGCTCGGTCCTCCGAGGAGTTTAGAGTTTTGAAGGATATTCTGTGCAGCCAACTAACGGGGATAGTATGTCTGCTAAAGCAACGAGAGGTACGGTACCCTATTGAGACCGTATAGTCAACAATGGTTCACTTTGTTGCCCTGGTTTATGGATTTTGGTGGGTGTGTGTGCCATAAACCGCGGGACATTCTC
The DNA here is from genome assembly GCA_023653785.1 of Ophioderma brevispina. Classification (NCBI taxonomy): domain Eukaryota; kingdom Metazoa; phylum Echinodermata; class Ophiuroidea; order Amphilepidida; family Ophiodermatidae; genus Ophioderma; species Ophioderma brevispina. Next base: position 20,720 of record JAMKCH010015246.1, on the reverse strand, counting down.
TCCGTAGGATACAAATAGTCAGATTGTTGTCTAGTGATGGTTGGGTTTTTTTTATTACGTTAGCCTAGTTAGAATTGCTATAAGCTTCCTCTTGTATCTTTGGGTAGGATCATATGATAAATGATCATATGTTTTTTCATAATTGAGCAAGGGGGTTTTTGATATTTGTCCTCATATTCCTTAACATCCATAAGAACTGCAGCTTTACCTTTGTCCGCCGGTTAACACAAGCACAGATCCTCCTTCTTGAGATCAAATAATGCTTTTTTCATCTTTGTTGATGTGAGATTCGGACATTTCGCCGATACGAAGAACACCCAGCCATTTCCGAACGTAATATGGTCGCATTTCATTACTAGGCAGTTCTTGCATGTAACTCCGTGGCAACAATATATTCCTTCGTACGGGATCTTATCGGAGACGGGGCAAAATTGAGCCATTTTGCAACAAGAGTTCTTTCGGTTTATCCAAACTTGGTAATGAAAAGGTTCACCACCCGTCTATGTTAATTGTTCTTCCACATAATTCCACATTATACGGTGTATTTCGCTTTATTTGCGGTGTTGTTTTCTGTTGTAAACGTTCCACTTTTGTTGTTGTCGCATTTGATTTGCAGAGAACTCACTTCAATTTTGCGTGTCACTCTGATCAGTCCACATGTTTTACGATATCACCTGACACCCGCGAAGTTAACTTCCTTTCGATCGCGATTTTCTCCGAAGTGAGTCAGGCGATTGTTGATCACTCTAATCTTCTTGCACCAGTGGGTTTCTGGCTTTACAACTATATTTCACGCGTTAGATGTATATCGGGCATTTATGTTCGAGGCTGCGTGGCGTTATCGCAAGTTCTTTACATCGGAGATTGAACACAAGATGGTTTGTGTTGGCGATTCTTTTGCAAATGTTCTTGGGGGTTGGCTCTAAATTCCCGTACACACTTGCAGGGTCTTGTCCATATTATTTCCCGGAATATCTTGAATAGGTTCATCAGGTTTGATAATTACATATAAATAAAAGTTCATTTTAACAAACCAGAATTTGTTGGAACCTACATGACGGTTTCGAGTGTCATGGTCAACTCATCTTAATATGGATCCGAAGAAGGGGACCCCACGTCATGAATAGAGGACGAGGGGGAGCCACTGTATTCAGCCATGGTTATGATCCTCTCGGGATAGGAGGGCGCCGCTATTGTGTTCTGTCCAGTCAAGAAGGATAAAACAATCATTCTGAAGATAAGAGTCGACCATGACACTCGAAACCGTCATGAAGTTCAACAAATTTGGTTTTGTTAAAATGAACTTTTATTTAAAGTTCATTAATATAGGTTAAACTTTAAAATAACAGGCTCGAGCCATTTGAGAATTCTACAACTATATCGTCAAGGGACTGTAGCTTTACCAGTACTCATAGCACGAATATCTAAACAAACAAAAGTAACAGATAGCTTTTTTAATACAAGACAAGGGTTTTTGACCAACCATGTCACTAGAGGACGTATTATGGACATTGCATAGTGACCTGATCAACCAGGGTGGCAGCTTATGATCATTGAATTTAGTGCAACACTAGGATAAATAGAGTATTAAAGGCATTGAAATATCAGATCAGTTGGTTAAAAAGAACCGTTAAATGAAATTGATGATGGAATGGCAGGAATAGTTTTAGATGGAATTACACACTTAAGAGATTGCCAGCTTCCTTGAATTTTTGCAACATTTATTATACATTTTTGTAATAGTGCTCTTAGATTTTAACCATTGTTGAACGTGGTTAGGGCAAGTTTATAAAGATAGCCAGCCATGTGGTCTTTAGAAAACGCGCTATCTATGCGAGTGAAGCGATCTCTGTTGGAAACAATTCCTCATTGACCTCTTATTTAACATGGTGCTGGGGCAGACTTAACCCACTTGCTCTTTTTGGGTAGGTGCCTATCAACAACATCGATCAACAGGAGAATTCCATTACATTTTAAGCAAAATTCAACATCCTTAACTCTTCTCAATATCACACCATGGCAAAGTCATATAAATCAACTTAATCACCCTTTTAAACACTTGCCTCATCAAAATTTTAAAGGAACGGTAGGGAGGGTTATGTTACCTTGTAATAGGCTTCGCTTCTAATGGCATAAATCATAAAGTGATCGTGATAGAAATTTGAATAACCCCACTCTCATGAAACCAATGGCACCATTTTGGCGTAATAAAACAATCAAATTAGAGCGTCATTACATGATGTTGTCACCCGAGTCGGAAGGGTAATTAACTGTTTCAGCTGATGCATATCACACACAAATTTTTCAATTACACCCAAATGACCAAAATACTAATTTTGAAATTTTAAATTAAAATCACCAACATAAAAGTTACTATTATATCCTCATAGCAGCATTTGATAATCATAGGAATAATCTTATCTAATAACACTTATTCGTACCATCAGGATTTAGATTGCACAAAGCAAAAATAGGAGTTGGTGTGAGGTGGTGAAACTGTCAACCCATATACATTCGATAGTTCATCACATAAATCATCTCTACGTTTAAAGTCAAAGTTGTCATTTATAAAAATGGCAACACCACCACCATCCCTTGTCCGATCACGCCTCAAGATATTAAACCCATCTAACCTGACTTCACTATCACTAATATATGATCACAAAGGGTTTCATTGACACCTATTATATCAAATGTACCTCCACACAAATATCTGAATTCATCAATTTTGCCAATGAGACTTCTGATATCAAGATGGGCAAATTTAATACCTTTCGTATGAAAATCACGAACTTTACCATCATAAAGTTGAACATAATCTGTACAATTACCACCTGAATTCTCGGTAGTGTTACTACGACTCTTGTTAACATTTTTACTTAAACTGGTAACGTTATTATTCGTGTTAGGGTTGACAAAATTATAATTACTTCGTGTAATTATATTTGCATAATTATCAGTATGGGATACGATATTTGAACTTGCATTTGTAAGTGACATAGAAGTGTACATGTTACTTCCATTATTAATCACGTTATGGCCGGCTCTCATTTGGCCCCCATCTCAAATTCCTGTTTTATTTCTACAATAACGAGCCTTGTGGCCAAGACGATCGCATTAGCGACATCTAACACGCTCTTTAAAGTGGCAAGATCTCTGATTATGGTTGAAAAACTAGACTATGGGGCGTGGACCAAATAAGCAACTGTATAACAAATTCTGTTGTCCCCATCGAGGGGCTAAGGGAAAACCAAGTGTAAATTCATAATAAATTATTACAATCACATAACTGTCTGTTCCCGCACATAAAACTGGCACATTTTCTTAAAAATAAATAAAATGTCACCTCAATTTCTTTTTCCCAATATCAGAGACCAATGGATATGTATAGACTTCAGCAAACCATGAGCTAAAGATATTACAATGGGAAAAAAAAAAAAAAAAAAAAACCTGAATTCTCGGTAGTGTTACTACGACTCTTGTTAACATTTTTACTTAAACTGGTAACGTTATTATTCGTGTTAGGGTTGACAAAATTATAATTACTTCGTGTAATTATATTTGCATAATTATCAGTATGGGATACGATATTTGAACTTGCATTTGTAAGTGACATAGAAGTGTACATGTTACTTCCATTATTAATCACGTTATGGCCGGCTCTCATTTGGCCCCCATCTCAAATTCCTGTTTTATTTCTACAATAACGAGCCTTGTGGCCAAGACGATCGCATTAGCGACATCTAACACGCTCTTTAAAGTGGCAAGATCTCTGATTATGGTTGAAAAACCCACAATTATAACAACCACTGTAAGTCCGACTTAAGTTTGGTTCGCGTAGCCGCTGAGCTATTGGTCTGTGTATTTTGTTTCCTTTGTTTTTCTAGCCTTAGAGACCGTTTACCATTTATTTGTACAAAATACTAGGCCCGGAACCGATTCTGAGAATGCGCGAGCTAAAGTTTCACACCCACGATCGTTGAGATGGAGTCCCATCAGAAAATTGCGAAGTATCAACTGCGCCGTTTTTGTAGGTCGTCTGAAGTCCCGCGTCTATAAAATGGCAATCTAAGCGTACTGATTAACTCTGCAGTTCCTGATTTCTCATGATGGCAACATTTAACTCTTCATTGTCACGTGGACATACTGCGAGTGGTTGGGGGAGAGCCACAACCATTAGCCACATCCTAGATGACTGTGAGGTTTACAAGTCCCCAAGAGAATTCCAGGCCTGATCAACCGGGATGATGAAACCACAGCTGTTAAAGACGGATCGTCCACTGTGTTTTTGGACTTGCACGACGACGAACTGCAGAAATATGAATATTTGCAGTTGGCGCTTCTACTAAGATAAGAGTAATCGCTCCTTCCAGGGATGATACAATGTCCTCAATTGAGGCTCCGACAGATAAATCATTGGTGCCGGTGTAGAAGTAACCATTGACCGGCGTAACTCATAGTCCTGGGACAATGGTGAACAATAGGGCAATCGATGCAGTTGACGCTTCACGCAACATGAGTTTATGCGCTTTAGTCGTTATCGTCTATGGAGCCCCGGACTATGGCTCCCACCGGACTATATCTGCCTTTCACACCGGCATGATGAATAGATACTTTATATGTCTTGAGATCGGTGCGGCAGTTGAGCTTTTGGAAGACGTCTAACATTTTGGCTCCGCTGAGAGAGATGACGTGAGTATTTTCGAAGGAGTTATCATCGAGATCCCTCAGCATGGAGTCGCCGATAATCAATGTTTTGGAGGGCTCCTCTTGCTCAATAGTTTCAGACCGATATTCAATATTTACCTCATTTGATTATTTTGTTTCAAAGTGGCTATTTCATTCTTCAAGTGGTCGTTTTCTTTCAGCAACGAATCGTGACTATTTCTGAGAGCTTTTGTTCTTCCACCATTAGAGTCATCTGTTTCTGAAGATCACAGACTGTCTTTTGCATCTGTTTCATTAACGCGTGAAAATCTTTGCATACAGCACAGATCCATTCCGTTGATTTGGCTGGTGCCTTTTTCAAGGAAGTGCAGACTATATGGTATCCATTGGAGCAGATGGTACAAGAGCATTTGGCCTCATCAGTAGAGGTGACATTGCAGTTCGGTTTCGAGCAATGGGTTGTTTTGCTATCCTGCTCACTTTTTTGCAATGTTTTAGATGATTCAGGTATGTCAGCCATTAAGGAACTCGCAGTTGAGAGACCAGCATTTATTACCCTAGTTGGAGTTGAAAATAATGAAGACATAAACGATTGCTCTGAAATGTTACTTTTCTTTGGTTTGATTGCGGGCCAACGTTTATCAGCACACGATTGACAAAGCATTAAATCACCTTGATTTAGTTTAACTCGAGAGCTCTTCAGTACGGGTAGTGCACTCCTTTAGAAAACACTCACTGAGAGCAAAATACAAAGTCACTGGTATAGAAAATGCGTTGGCAATAAACGTCAGTGTTATAGCAATGGCCACAGGAATGGTAGATATTAATCAGAGTCTGATTCTTTCCAAACAAGGTTAACGTATATTCAAGTCACTTACTGGTTTATAGGAGGTTTAGAAGTATTTCATGAACGATTCTGATGCAGGTATTTATCATTCTTGAAGGCAAAATCGTCAAATATTCAGTCTTGAAGAGCGGAGAAATTGAATCGTGTGTCTCATCATCAGGCGCATGCTCAGATCTCCCAATACCTAAAAATCTCATGAGATCTCTTTTGCTCTGTGGTGTGAGGAATTTCTCAATTGCTTCAACTTTTGCAGTAATTGGCCTAATTTGCCCTTGTCCTACAACATGCCCTAAGTATGTGACATTTGCATGGCAAAATTCACTTTTCACCAGATTCACAGTCAAACCTGCCTGAGATAGTTTCTCAAACAATTGATGGAGCTGTCTCATAAGTTCTTCCCCATGTTCACTGTACACAAGGAGATCATCCACATAGGCTTCACAATTTTCTATGTCTGCGACTACTCTGTTCACTAGTCTTTGAAATGTCGCGGCAGAATTTTTGAGATCAAATATCATTCTTTTGTATTGGTATAGGCCATCGGGCGTACGAAAGGCTGAAATTTCTTTGGCACGGTCAGTGAGGGGAACTTGCCAATACCCCTTTAACAAATCAAATTTGCTAACAAATTTGGCATTTCCAACTCTATCTATGCAATCATCAATCCGTTTGATTGGTTATAAGTCAATTTTGGAACAGAGGTTGACTTTTCGAAAATCTGTGACAAAACGAAATGACCCACCAGGTTTGGGAACCAGAATACATGGGGAACTCCATTCACTATTGCTCTGTTCTACTATTCCATTGTCTAACATGTATTTCACCTCATTTCTGATATGTTGCAACTTGATTGGATTCACCCTATAAGGATGTTGCTTTATAGGCTCGGAGTCACCTACATCAATGTCATGGGTTATGACATGTGTCTCACTGGGTACATCAGAAAGTATGTTTTCCCACTCATGAATTATCTCATTCAATTCACCTTGTTGACTTTCTGGGAGATGACCTAGTTTCTTGTCTAAATTGGCAAGTATGTCAGAATTTTGCAATTTGACACCATAATCATTTTCTGTGTTTATAGTGATATCTTGTTCAGGTACTGACTCTGTGATGTCATCATTTGCACACTCATCACTAGTACTGGATGACACCACACACGCAGGCTTAACATCATCATCATCTCTTTCATTATACTCTTTGAGCATATTTATGTGACATAACTGTCGACTTTTACGTCTACCTAGTGTTTTGATCGCATAGTCAAGGTCTCCCACTTTGTTCTCTATATCATATCGTCGCCCGCATCACATACTGTCGTATTTCACATTTTTGAGGTTTTTGCGAAATTCCGCCTACTTACTTAATTCATCGAGTTCTTGCCATCCAAGGTTTTAAAATGTGAGAATGCCTAATTAATTAGTTTATAATTACAGATTTTTGTCATTTTCCTCAAAATCATAATATCCGTATTTCATTTTAAAATCTTCATTCATTTATACGTGTTTGATATAGCGTCGTATTTTGCCGATCCCAAAATAAACAATTTCACATACAGACCTATTTTAACGTATTTCCATCGTTATTTCGTAAACAAGCTTTTCACATAGTGATCTATTTTACGTACATTGAAAAACAACGGTGTAATATGCGTCGTATTTTGCAATATACATTAGTTGTGATTTCAAATACAGACATAAGTTGTAGCCTAATAACATACTATAATTACAGTATATTAAGTTGGATTATGGTTTATATTGGCCTTTGGGGGTTAGGTTGTTTTGTTGTGCTTAGGTACTTTCCATCATACATTGCTTGATTTTTTTAGATGTAATTAAATATGTAATTTACGTAACTTGAAAGTTGTGTATAAGATGTAATTGTCTATTGAACGCAATCAGACATTATACCCTCGGTCCGAGTAATAGGGAACTGACTCCATACCTTCTTTGCAGGTGGACCAATGCCTGGTCAGCGATATCTCACCTACCCTGGATAACATGGCCTGTGGTGAACTAAATTGTGCCACAATTGTTTTTAAATTTCAAATTTAGTCATTTGTGTGCGCTGATCACGAACTGCAGAACACTGCACATTCTGTTGTGAGCCATAGTTATAATATCCCTAAATTGATTGTGAACATTCTTGTAATATTTTTCTTGTTGTTATCCATCAATTTGCCACCATGGGTGCTTTTCATTTCGTGGAAACCGTGGTGGCAAGCACAAAAAAACGTAGGATGCTCCGAGGACTTGCATCAGAAAACAACAGTGTTAATCAGGGTAACACAATAAATTAAAGTAACTTAATTAAGGTACACATAGTTTCAAATGATAGTACGCGTCTGCTACCTGGAATGCAGTTCTCAAAGGCAAAAAACAGAATAAGCTGCTTTGTGTGACTTCATCATCAGCAATCAGTTGGACATTTTGCCATCACCGAATCTGGGCTGACTGGAGATAGCACAGATGATGTAGCCATTGCCTATATCCAGAATACTTTACTAATTATAAGCTTTATCATTCTGACAACCATCAAAGAAGAGGCGGAGGTACAGCTATTCTCGTAAGGGATGGTCTCCATGTAAGGATAACCGAGACCTGCGAGTTTAATTACATGGATATATGAATGTCACAATATCATAACCTTCTACCTCCTTCCAACTATTCTAATCTACAAACTCAAGTCTGACAGAAAAATAAATTCCACCCGCATCAAGGTTTCTAGATGAATTCTCTCTCTTCTGCTACTCTGACCACTACGCTGCTCAATTGCTTCATCAAAATCACCGACCTGAACCGTGCATCAAAACCTGCAGAATGCAAAATTGCACATCAAAAGTGACATCTTTCGCTCTGATTTACGATCTGCACCTCTTTGTTTGCCTTCAGAAGGATGCCTGAGTGTGAGTCTCTCTCTATTTACTCATATAATAACATCTAAGACACTTGATGAACATGCTCCACTTGTAAATCGATCGTGCGTTCTGCGTCCTCATGCACCTTGGTACACAGATGTTCTCTCGTGCTGAGAAGAGGAACGGCGTCGGCTGGAGCGTAGACTTTCACAGACTGGGCTCACAGTATTCAAAGATGCTTACAAAGGGATCAGTGCTCTAAATACAACTCTCTTCTTTCATAACAAGCCAAGACCAATTATCATAACAACCAGATTACTACGTGTGATCAACGGGACCTTTTACATGTAGTCATAAGTTAACTTCTCCAGAGTGGAACACCGCTACCAATGCCCCATGAATGTCCAAAGATCTTGCTGACAGTTTTGCAGAATTTTTCTACAAGAAGATTAAGAAGTTGCGTAACAGTCTACATGATCCTACTACTGCCTCACTGTCCGTTGAACTAACAGAGTCATGCCAAAGCACCTCAGCCCTACTTTTCTACAGTGTCTGAAGAGGAGCTCTTGAAATCCATCAAATCACCATCGATCAAGTCCTGCAACCTTAAAGACCCTTTACCAGCTGGTCTTCTTAAAACTATGTCTATATGATCTGTTACCATCATAACAGGATTGCAAACTCTTCCTTGTCTTCGGGCGTTTTTCCCCACGCCTCCAAGCATGCATGCTGTCGATCCCCGCTGCTGAGAAATCTGGCTGGACACCACATCCTCTCAAATATCGCCCGATATCTAATCTGCATTTCTCGGAAGGTGATTGTAAAAGTAAACCCACCAGTGAATCAGTGGCAGACTTACCTCATCGATCATGATCCCCGCCGATGTTCCGATGCAGTCGGCATACCGGCAATATCACACTACTGAGACTCCTCTGTTAAGGGTGCAGAATGACTGCTTGACGCTCTTGACCAACAAAAGAGGCTGTACTAGTGTTCTGACTTCAGCGCCGTCTTCGACACCATAGGACCACAAACAGCTCCTAACACGTCTAACTGAACGGTATGGGGGATTACTTGGACAGCATTAAGTTGGGGGTTTCTCGTCATACCTAAATGGCCGAACTCAATCGATATCAGTCAGAGGTGCTTCGTAATAAAATCCTGTGGCGGTAGATTGTGGATCCACCAGGGCTCGTTATTTACCGATTGCTTCATCTTGTTCAGTGCCTCCACTACAGATAATACTGCCACGGTAATTCAAAAATTGTTGTTTACGCTGATTACACCCAGCTCTACCTAACGTTTCCACCCTGGGATCGTGCAGCATCCATAACAAAGCATGAAACATGCTTGCCGACAATCAGATCCTGGGTAAAGCCAACACGCTGATATTAAATGACACCGAAGACAGAGATGTTGTACTGTCGCTCTCATTTTAGCGATCGGCTAGCAACTCTCAGCCGACTATGACCATTGGCAATTCTGTTATACATCCGTCAGACTGAAGCACGGAACCTTGGTGCAATCTTAGACTCATCACTAGAATGATCAACCATGTTAACCGCTTATAAAAGCTGCTTTGCTCTCATAGGAAAATTGGGCAGTTTCGACAGTACCTTGGATCGGATTGGTCCACGCCTTTGGTTACATCTAGGCTGGATTTCTGCAATTCCGGGCTTTATGGCCTTCCCGAAAGAGAATTGACCAAGGTTCGGTGAGTTCAAAATGCAGCTGCCTATAGATACCATATCACACCATCTCTCTACCACTACATTGGCTTCTAATTAAACAGAGGGTATTTTAAGATTCTACTTTTCACCTATAAGGCCATCCACAGCATATCACCTGCATATATCTTCGAGGCTCATCCAGCTGTCTCCCACCGAGAACCTCGAGATCATCTTCTTGCTCCCGCTGAGTAAATCCGCAACTCATCAACAAATTTCTATGGTGATCGATTTTGCTTAAGCAGCAGCACATTTGTGGGATAAAATCCCTAACAGTATCGCTTAGCTCAGTCAGCAACTCTTTTCAAGTCACGTCTGAAGACATTCCTATTTAACAACATTTGGATCCTGATACGTATCCTGTTTCTGTTGCAGTCCAATCACTAATTATTAATTCTGTGATTTTTTTTCCGTTCTTTTTAAGTCTCTACCTTCATCCAATCCGGTTGCCTAGGATAGTTGTTTTCATCAGGTAGGTAGAGATTAGAGGCATCTGAATCGAGGAAAGATCAAGACTTAACCGAGCTTCCGTCGTGTGGGGGTTACAAATACACAAAGATCCTCACAGCGGACGATTCAGGTGATCCCCATCATAGTTCTTAGTAGGGAGGCAATGGTTTGTCTTTTTATTTCTATCTTTTGGTCACAAATATATATGTTTGGAATTTTACTTAAATTTAAAGTATTTTGAATTGTTGTATAATGATGTATTAATCATTGTTGTTTAACATTAGAAGTTTATCTATTTTGTATTTGTGCGTATTGATATTTGTATTAGTGCTCCTTCTATGTGAAGCGCCTAGAGGCCTCTGCCTTAGGCGCTTCTCAAGGATTGTTATTCTTATTAGTAGTAGTATTTTATATTATTATTATTATTAAAAAGTTTCTTCAAAACAAGTATAGGTCGAGGTTTGTTTTATGCTTAGTGATAACGTATAGAGAAATGTCGTCGTAGATTTGAATTTCGATTTTCTCGGAAAACGTGTTTTGTAAAATACGACAGCAGTGGGGGAGTGGGCGACGATATGGTCCAGAATATTGGCTTGCAAAGGATGCCCTTGTATTGGAAAAAGTGCCAGAACTCTGTCACCTGGTTTGAATATCTGTCTGGCATCTTTGTCAGACCATGTTTTCATTTTGGCCTGGCTCTGTTGAGATTTTGTTTTGGCAATTTCTGTGGCTCTTTTGGAGCCTGTGTCTGAAATTGAGACACATAGTCTAAAAAGTTCACATCAGGATTTTACAAAACCACTTCGCTTTCAGTAGTTTCAATGGTCCCCTAACTTTGTGAACAAACACCAACTCAAATGGACTAAATTCCTAATGACTCTTGTACAGCTCCCTGGGTAAGCAAATAACAGGAGAGGAACTCCTTATCCCAATCCCTCTCACAATTCAAAACAATAGGGTTTGATCATCGTTTTCAATGGTTGGTGGTAACTTTCTAGGGCCACCTGGGATTCTGGGTGGTTATGCTCTGAAGAACGTATGGGCAAGTCCAACTGGCGTCCATGATTGTTGGAAAAAAACCTGACATGAAATTTAATCCTTGATAAGGGGATGAATTGATTTTGGAAGGCCTACTAGGTTGAAAAAACTTTGTTAGAGATTTCTATATATTCTGTGCCTAATATTTCTCAAGGTATAGCCTCATGGAATCATGGTTGGAAGCCACACCCCGATGGTCACTAAATACTGACTTGGTCTTAGAAGTGGTCATACGCAATCTATTAAGACCCTACAAAATGGATAATCAAATGATTGGATTGGTTGCAGGGAGAAGTAGGAATTTTCTGATTGGCGCCCATCATTTGACATGTGTGGCAAGTTTTACAATACTCAGACACATCTTGTTCTGAGTGTGGCCACCAAAATGACTACAATCTGTCATGGTTTTTTCACACTTAAGTGCCCGCCAGGGAACTAATCATGGGCTTATGCCTGTATGTGATTGATTTTTCCCGTTTTTTACCTCGGCGGAGAACCACAATTTAACTGCAACATAGTGTATTGAGAAGAAACCGTACACACAACTACATGTGCGGAGCCTTGTCAGTCGCTTTAGAGTCCTAGAAATAGCAGCCAAACCTTTTGTACATGTCATCACCTTTATTTACAGATATTCATGTGTCTTCTTTAAATTCCACTCCACGCCGACCATCCCAGACAAAGGACTGACTTTAAATCTGTTACACAAAATACAAGCGTTTATATTGACAAATCAGTGACTAGCTTTTTGCACTGCATGCATAACACCAAAACACATGTTGCCTATGCATGTGCTCTTACTCCTACCATATTTAACGCCTTTCCAGGAAGCATGGGTCAGTTCACAACAATGGCGTTTAGCCACAACCAAGCTTTTAACTTCAATGCACTACCACATAGTGTATGCACATTTATACTATGCAACATGAAGTAATATCAAAAAGTAACATTATTTTATGAGTTTAGTTCGCAATTTCACAATATTTTAGGCCCAAGATACCTATTTTCAACAGATATTACACCTGACAACAGACATGCATCCCCCCGATGGAAAAGACTGTGGCAGTCTTCTAAAATAACTGAAATAGCCGGGTAAGGCCATATAAACATATCAATTATACCTATGAAAATAAATAAAGAAATTAAGAAATCTGGTTCATGTTTTTTAGTGCAAAGACAAGTCCTCATATGTATAATAACACAAGAGTCAATTCAAGTCCATATCTCATACGGAAATTGACGCTCACTTCTCGATTTCCATATAGTTGACCAGAGTGCACTCGTAGACTTCCGCTGGTAAAAGTCAATACTAAGATCATGTCGTCGAGATTTGAGGAATGAAACTTGTCCAATACAGTTAGAAAGGTTTCAACAGAAGAAAACAGTTTGCAATATATTAAATCTCCCAGAATTCATATAGGGCGTTAGGGTTTGTTGACATGACAGGAAATTAACAATTAAACAGTCCATATCCAAGTCTCCATGACTGCGGAAATATTAAAAACAATGGTCACACCCACAGTTATGTACATAAGTGTCACAGATGCATGAAATTTTAGTTGTTTCCTCAACAACTTAGGACTTAGCATACAGTATATAATTATAAGGTTGTGGAATTATAAAACAATATTAGATTATGGAACACCTTCATCTGCCTAATGTAAAAACAAGCACATATTTGAAAAAAAACGTATAACTCAGGTTATGCTTACTGAGCCAATCTGCATTACCATGCTAGCCCTTTACGGTATCGACCTCAAATGTGACTTCTGAAAGTAATAAGAAACCATCTCATCAAACATTATTTTACCACTTGGTACAGCTAGCCCCCGTTCAGTGCCTGATGATCTGTCATGATGCTGAAATGATAGCCTATCAAGTAGTATTCAAATTTGGAATGCCCAAAACAATTGCCAAACATTCTTTTCAGGGACACTGTATCGTTATCGGCTGCCGATAATGTCCTGCATTAAGATACAATAGGATTGTTCTGTTCCTTCACTGTCAATTTGACTCAGCACAGCGACAATGCAAAAGTGGAGGCGTCTGTCTGGACAATAAATTGCCTATCAACATCAGGTGGTTGCCGAATAGGTGTGTGGTTCAATAACGCTTTGAGCCTCTGAAATGCATCCTCACATTCGGGATTCATACCACATTGTTGAGAAACTTTCTTGGTCGATCAGTGAGCGTTGTGCAATGGTCTGCGTAGTTCCTAATGGAATTTCCTATAATAGCCCGCTAAGGCCTAGAAAATGCCTCACATTTTTCGTTAGTGATGGGACGCGGAAACATTACTAACCCCTCAATTTTGTCATGCTCGGCGAAGATTGCCATTCCAAGCACATGACCCATTATTCAACTTGCTGTTTGGCAACTTTGTACTTCACCGGCTTGACAGTAAGCCCGCTTCCAAAAGAACTGAAATTACACATTGCAGGTGAGCTACATGATCCTTTCAAGATTGGCTATAGAGAGGCAAATGTCATTAATATATGCACATGCAAAAATCATGGACAATCACTCAACACATAATCCATAAGTCGTTGAAATGTGCTACTACGGTTGCCAAACCAAATGTAGTACAGGTACCTTGAATTGACCAAAAGCAGAGACAAAACTAAAGCAATCACGAGATCGGTCGTTAAGTGGAATTTGTATAGAACCCTTTGGTCAAATCAAGAGTGGGTATTATACTAGCAGACCCACGGGGTCACGAATTTCCTTAGTTAGGATTTGTATGGATCAAATTGGATTTCTTGTTCATTCTCATATTTCGAACAAACTCGAACCGATACATCAGGTTTGGGCACCACCACAATAGGCGATGCATATTCAATTGTGGTACGTTCAATAACAGTTCTAACATAGCGATCAAGTCTCTGACTGGTCCACGCATGGACTGCGGGCATTCTGTAAGCACCCTGGCGTACAGGTCTGTGATCGATTAGATCAATATGATGTTCAACCAAATGAGTTGATACGACCAGGTACATCAGAAAATAACAATCATACGCAGCTAACACACCTACAATTTCACTTCTTGAGATTAAGTTATTCGGATGCAATATCTACTTGACACCATGTTTGGGTTGTCACACAATTAGGGCCTACATTCATCACAAGAGATATTGCAATTGACGTGTAAGTTTCCTTCTCAAACATATCATTGATTGACTATTTCAGAACTACACCTGTAATTGTACACACATTGGTCAGTTGTCACTCTCATTCTATTCGTACCATCGTTTTTTAAGTTGATGACAGCACTACACGCAAATTCTTGCACCTAGCTGGCATTTCAATCTCATAATTAACCTTATCCAGACGGCGCTTAATTGCAGTATGGGCCACGCCATTTAATGTCTAACTTACGGGCACTATGCAGGAAGAAAACAAGTACGTGATCACCGGGCAGAAATTTTCGCACACTGCGCATGCGATCATAATGCGTCTTCATTTTGGCTGACTTTTCTCAGTGTTTTTGTTGGCATCTGCCAAAAAGATTGCATGCGGTGGGTTCCACCGCATTGAAACAAATGTTGAAAAGGACTCGTTTGGCCCTCATCCGCTATCTATACCAAGCTGGGTTGAGCACGCTAAGCGGACCTCGCACTTGTCGGCAGTACAATAATTCAAAGGGAGAGTAACCCGTGGTTTGACAAGGCACCTCCCTATACGAAAACACAAAAGAAGGGATACTAAATTCATCCCCGCACTTCATTTGTTCATCAGTTAATGAATGAGCATAGTTTTCAACGTGCCATGGAAACGGTCCGTCATGCCATTCGTTTTCTGGTGCCGCGCAGGGGGGGGGAAGTAGCAATGTGCTTAATGCCTTAACTTACACAACTACGCGAATGACTTTAGAATGATCATGTACAATTTCTTTTGGTAGGCCGATTTCTCGCAAACACTGGGATAAGAGAACTGATAACAGATCAAGTTTAATATTAGAAATGTGGGATAGCCTCGGGATACCTAGTTGCATAGTCACATACAGTCAATAGGTAAGAGTTCCGTTTCCAGGAACGTGGAAGAGGTCCAACACTATCGATCCCTATTCTCTTGAAGGGCACGTCAATCACAGGCATGGGCAATAATGGGTACTTTCCGTGGTTGTTTACCTTTATCCATCATTTGGCATATCTCGCATGATCTACAATATACTACCAATATCTTGGAAAATATTGGCCAATAAAAAGTTGTAAAATGCTGAGCCTAGTTTTCTCTACACCTAAATGGCCTACCTGCCTTGTCATGAGCTACCTTCTGATATGAGATCGATATTCTTTGGAAACAACTATTGTGCAAACGCGTTTGCCGCTCGAGGAACTCTCATTTTTCATCCTTCTTAGACCATGTGCGTAGTTAGTAGACTCCTACCCTTTCATAGAAACACAATCTTTGTTGTCAATATCATCACTACTCACAATAAGCTCTCTCACACCAGCTAATGCTGGGATCAGATCGTTATGTTTTTCAACCAGCTTTTGACGAGGAACACTAAAATGGCAGTGTCGTCACTGACTTGGGCGTCAAGTTCCGGAAGTGTAACCTCAACTCGGGTGGTTATTTACACTAGCACGTACACTTTCAGCTGGGAATCGACGATTTGGATCAAGATTTGCTACAAATGGCAAAACAACTCATTTTCACCTTGTGTGAATTCTTTACGTTCTTTCTGCGCATGAGCTTTAGTCACACATATACCTGTTTACGGAAACACTCGGAAACCATGGGTCATCTATATCATGACCTAACATCACATCATAGTCAAGGTCTTCCACAACAGCCATTTGCACAGTACACAGATACTACGGGATGATTTTAAGGTCGAGTTTGGGCAAGTGGAGTATTACTGTACCACCAATACCTTTAAGTTATACAAGTACGCCCTCTTAGATAGCACGAAGCAGGGACTAAATTTGCAGCCACCACAGAATGCTCGCCTGCAGAATCGCGCATTATTTTTACATGTTGCCTTCAAGTTTCCGTCTACGATACACTTGTTCATGCGCGCACGCGCAACATCAGGGTTCTGCATATTCTTGCATTTATATACAGGCTTGGCTTGGACAAGAAGTGCTCGATCGACACAGGCTTGGGGGGACACTCGCTCTTTATTTGACCTGGTGTGCCACACTGGAAACACGTCTTAAATTTAGCCTCGTGATCTATTTTGGTTGCCTGTGTACGTTGAACTGTGGTTCATAGTAGTTTGCACTACGCTTGATGAAACAGGTTGCAAATTTGGCGCATGCTGCACTGGTAGTGTAACCACATTGGGACAAACTTTGGATATGGGTCCACCGGACCACAACTATAGCATTTCACAACTGGCTTGAATTTTGGCGCCCCATTTTGGTTGGGCCCATGGCCTATGCGTTTTTCACCATTCTCACGCTCGCGCTTGATTCTGTACCAATATGCCCTACCGCCACGTTTTCATGATGTATAGTCAGCTTCACGAGCCAAGTCTTGGCCGTTTTGACTTGCTTATCCTTGAGATATAAATGGCTAAATCCACGGGCAGCAGGTTTAGTAAGGGCCTGTTCACTAATTATCAATTCTTTTAGAGCCTGAAAACTCACCATGCGGAATGTCCGCAAATTTGGCCCACCCCGCAAAAGTAGTATGTAAAATCATTCACCCATTAGATATCGTGTCCGTGTGCCTGTGACCACTGTTACGGAATTTCAAGCAGTACGATTCTGCATTTATTTCGTACTGGCCACTATGGCTGCCTGTAGAATTTCTAGTCTTGCGACTCATTTATGGTGAGATTGGCAAAAAAAAAACGTCCTTTGGCCTTACCTGACAAACTATGGATTCCAAATGCGTAGCCATTGTGAAACTGTGCACCCTATAGTCTAGCAAGCAATTCAAGGCCAAGATTATACAATCTATGTCCTAATCATCTCGCAAACGCCGGAACCGCCTAGATTCTGGTTTACTTGTGAAATTTTGTGGGGACTTTTCATCATTTGTCTCTTTAGCCTTTTAAGCTAGTTCAAGTTTACGCAATTTCAGCTTGACGTTCTTTTTCTTTATCCTCATTTCTAAAACGTGCTGAGTTCAAGTGACGTTTCTTTTCTTATCTTCAATGCACTTCTTTTTCTTATCTTATTTCTTAAAGTTATAGTTCAATTTTGACG
This sequence comes from Ophioderma brevispina, assembly GCA_023653785.1. Lineage (NCBI taxonomy): Eukaryota > Metazoa > Echinodermata > Ophiuroidea > Amphilepidida > Ophiodermatidae > Ophioderma > Ophioderma brevispina. The sequence goes on along the minus strand of JAMKCH010015246.1, from coordinate 2,975 downwards.
TTCTTTTTATTATCCTTCATTTCTTATACGTTCTAGTTCTATTTGCATTTTCATTTGAAATTCCAAATAGTAAACCATGCTCTTTGGGCAAAACCCTCAGGAATACCAGGCGGAGTTTTTTTCACTCGATACCCCATCTCCGTCAGTTTCCTCTAATGCTGTAGAGGCATTGTCCAAAAATATGATGAAAGGAAATCCCTGACCTAAAAACTAGTAATACATACAAAAGTATTTTAAGTATAAATTCTGATATCTAACAATTGACAAAGTTGAAATAAGCAATATATCGAAATTAAACAATATAAAATTTCACATCAACTAACCTTACAAACTTGAAATTAAACACTTGACATCTGTGTGACTATGATAGACGCCCTACCAATATATCACTATCTTTGCCTTGTACTGTTCTCAGCGCACTCTATGAACACTATTCTTGCAGACTGCTTCCCGGGAATGGACGCCACTTATCCCGCCAAAACACACAAGGATGCGTAGACATACACAACCTGGTTACACAATAATTATGTTGAGTGAAATGTCGATCATTTCCTCCAATTGCCAGCTAACAATTGAACACACATCCACAAAGAACTTAACTTTGTTAGAGAGGTTGATGACCCACTGCTTCCAGGATATAACACCAACATATCCCGCAACTTGCATTTAAAGTCTGTCAACACGACGCCGCCATTTGAAAACACGAACAGTTCAAAATCTGCTGCGTGATGTGAAACTTCAATTTGTAGAACAAAGGACGCTGGGGAATTTACCACAAGTTAATATAGCTTTCGATGACAATTTACCTTACTTGCTGTCTCTTTTCGCTGCCACCGTGTGATGTTTTTTTCCCGGTTTAAATACGGCCGGAGGAGACCACAATTTACGCACATAGGTTTATTGAAGAAACCGTACACACAAATTACATGTGCGGAGCCATGTCCGTCGCATTAGAGTCCTTGGAAATTAGCAGCCAAACAATTCTTGACATTTCATCACCTTTATTTAACATATTATTCATGACTGCTCTTTCCTTTACATCCAATCCCGCCGACATCCCAGACCAAAGACTGACTTTAAATCTGTACACAAAATACAAGATTGTATATGGACAAATCAGAGACTAGCTTTTGCAATGCAGCATATACACCCACATTACATGTGGCCATTGCAGGTGCTCATCTCTACCATATTAAAGCCTTTCACAGGAAGCGATGGGTCAGGTGCACAACAATGGCGTTTTTCAGCCAACCCAAGCTTGTAACTTCAATGCACTACCACCAGATGGTATGCACATTATACTATGCAACATGATTAATATCAAAAAAAGTAACATTTTATATTTAATAAATTTGTTCAACAATATTTATAGGCCCAAATACCATTGTCCCACATTTATATACCCTGACTCAACATGAAAGCCTATCACTTCCCTATGGTAACCGTGGCACTGCAATTTGATGCACAACCTTCAATTCTTCACTATCACAAGTGCATCGGGTGGCCACCATTATCATGAGTGAACCATTTGTTGTAGAAAGAAACCATACAGGAATTTGCTCGGTTCCTGTTTGTGTCAATGCCATCTGACCTAATTCCTAAGTGCTGGGTCGTTGTGCTGCTCATGTACCAGCTTTGTCATGGCTTTTAATGCTCCACTCACACTATCATTTTGGCCCTTCAGTTTTAGAAAAACTGTACAAGTGCAAGTTTGACAGGAATGATACCAAGCAAATCACACTGTCAGTTTTACCTTCCATTTCTGTTGACTTCCATGATCTTACACAGGTCATTATCCATTTGGAATAATGGAAAGGGGTTACTTATCATGCAGGACCACAAATTTCATTAGATTCTTTGTTATACATTGTATGTACCACTACAACCTATCATGAATATATGAGATGAGAATTCGATGTTTTAAGTGCTGCTATATTGGTTTGGATCGCATGGGGCATAAAGCGAGGAAAGAGAGTTAACGAAAAACGAAATTACCTGGGCCAAAACCATGGAGTCAAAGAAGAGAAATCTTTGGGGCATACCACGCCCTCCTTCGTGAACTGGAAATTGATGAATGCTGGCCGTGAAGTAGTTATAAAGAGTATAAAAACTTTCTCTTTCCTCTATATAATTCCAAAGCCTTGACTCAATGTTTCTGTGTGCCATGATTCTTTTGGTCATACAAACAGGATTAGAAAGAAGTTAACCTGAGCAGTGAAGAACAAGTTTAAACATTCCTGGACCCTATAAACCATACCATCCCTGTATTAAAAGCAAGAAATTCCCAGCAATTGGCCAAATCCTGGGCAAGTGCCACTGAAATGTCATCAGTTTTCCCTACCAGATGAGCACGTGTCTACTCGCCCATCAATTTTTTAATCAGAGGATAAACCGTCCAACCTTTCATTTTTGCAATTCACACTGTCCTTTTACATCAGTTTCCGTTCAACAGGTGGATGACCTTTATCATTTGTGGTTCCATAGGAAGAATGATGGGACCAAAAATTGATAGTGTGCATAGAGTTGAGCTTAAAAGGGTCTCCTTTACAGTCCCAACTCTATGCATGATCAGCGAGGTTTTTCATTTGTACCAGCATGTCACTTTGTTTGTGCTCAGGGGCTGGATTGTCACTAACAGGGAATTTAGTCTCCCCTGAAGAGGGAAGATAACCTCCAAAAGTCCTCTAACTTTGAGAGCAAAGTATTCCTCTAATTTCTGACCAAGTTATCCTCAACGCTCTTCCTATAGGTATGAGTATTTTGACTCATCACCCTGTCATGTTTTCCTGTGAGGCTTTTCTGGTTATTGACCTGATTGAGACAAGATCACGTGATAAACATTCAGCCATGCAAGACCATCTTGACGATTCATGCATTGGGCAAGAAAACACATTATGATATTGAACCCGTTCTAAGTGCCCACATGAAAGTTTTCTTTTCTGAAGAAACAAGATGAGGGTCAAGCTCTTACAATG
>JAMKCH010015245.1:0-25020 GCA_023653785.1 Ophioderma brevispina | reverse complement strand
ATATGTGTGCAAGCAGAATACAAAGTGTAGGAGAACATGAGATTTGATATTGACCCAAACAATGCTTTGGGAGAGATTTCACATTGGAATTTCTTTGAATACTAAAAAGCTAGATGTAAACAAGAAGGTCCCTATATGCTATTATGCATGTCAGAGGAATCAATAAAAATGGATTGCTAACGCAGTGTGTGCTGGCGCAGTACATGCAATATTCAGCTCTGTGTTGGGGACCATATGGTGCCACCACCTCGGCCACTTAAGCGATTTAAATATAATAAAACAGCTGGTTGTAGGAAGTAATAACAAAATCAAGAAAGATGAATTGTAATGAGATGAGTGTTTGGATTAATTGCCCTCTAGGGTCAATAGATTTTTTTTGGTTGCTGAGGTAAAGCGTTATCAAGTAGGTTTAACAATCTTATTAGTTATTGCTAAAATGGATGGTAGACGAACTAGTTGGGAGTTTCGAGATGGTCTTCTAGGCAGGTACATCCTTTTTTATATACAGTACAATTATTTATTCAAAAGGTCGGTGATGAGTTTCATGTTTCACTGGTATGGGTTTGATAGATATTGAAGTAAATTGACGAACAATTGCTAGAACACAAAACAAATTAAAAATAATGGTACCTGTCACTATACAAATTGAGGCAGAAATCAGGGGATAAGTGGAGGGATTGGTGACCTAATGTGGACTTTGGTGACCTCATTGCTTTGGTGACCTCAGGTGACATTGGTGACCTTCATGGATTTGGTGACCTTTGTCTCTTTCACAAACAGCGATGCAGACGACACATGCATACGGGTGGAAACGTTTTGATTTTTTAAATATTTTCGGGAAGAAGGGTCAAGATCTCTTCTGGCTTCATTTTCTCTCATTTGACCCCCCTCTTTTCAGGCTCTTTTGCAGTTCCAGAAGAGAGAGACCCCTTTTAGGACCATTTTAGTTCCAGAGACCCTACTTTTGGTAGACGTTTCAATCGAAGTCCCATGGATGCAAAGGAGGTATTGGCATTCATTCCGTCAAGCGCTATGCACAACATCATTACAGCGCATGACGGAATCAATTGTACTATATCATTGCCTCTAGGGACTCTTATGAAACGTCTAACCTTACTTTTACATGTCCCCCCCCCCCCAAGCCATTTTCTACCAAATTTCCTTCAAAAAACCTCAAACAGTAGCTGGAAATTAAGGGAAGGAAAGTTGCACCTTATTTTCGGAAATTTTTGAAAAACCTAGCTAGTTCCGGAGGACCCCCATTTTTTGGGCCTCAAATCAGCCTTGGAGCCTCCATTTTTGAAATACGGGAGGCACATACCTACCAAAATAAAAAGTTGAGAGCTCCCCCCCCCCCGGCACACCCCTACCCATTTGACTAACACAAAAATTGAACACCTCCCTTGTTTTTTAGCATTACCTGTATGATATGTGAATGTTCCTTCTGCCCTAAAAGGGACCTTGCCAACTAGGTTTCGATATGCCTTAATTAGTTTCGTCTAGGTGGCCCTCCGAGTCATCCAGCATCATTTCAATAAAAATACACAAATGTCAGGCACCACTATGATTGTTTTGCTTCTGGGAATAACATAATAATAAGGAACTAATAGGTAATATCCATAGACCCAACAAAACTCATTTATTGTACGGTGCTCATCCAAGGGTTCAAATCAGTTTATTGAATTAGATGGGGGACAATCCCGGGACAACCTGGGGAAGCCAGATAATGCCGCTTGACGTCAACCATATGTGATCCGACCCTTGACATGACTTGGTGATGGTTGTTTGCAGGATAGGAGCTATGAGAGAGAAATGAAAGACTATTTGTGGTGTTGCCTTCTAAATTGTACGTGACAGGAAATTTATCTCTGTGTTACCACGGTGAAGGAAGGGAAGGGTTAATGTTTTGAAAGATGTGCTGTCACTAGTTCTAGTTATTTTTGTTTACAGTAAATTAATATCCAACTCCCATCATTGATTTTTATACATTTTTTGAAGGATTGCCTAATAAGCTGTTATGTATGCAATCGTGAGATAGGAAATTAATCTGTTTAATTTTTTACAGTATAATTGATGGAAGGTTTGATTGCAGTATTGTCCCAGTGTATCACATAAACTGCATACATTTGCATTTCCTGTGCATGCCACAGACTTAATCGGTGGCGAGTCTGGTGCCCCCCCATCTGAACAAAAATTTTCTCTTGATTTCTTGCCCTCCCCCCCCCCCATCTGATCCAAGTCCTCCCCCCATTTCTTTAAAAGAATCCCCCCTCGTCCATAATTTCACTTCTTAAGGGAGGGGCCATTGGAGTGGGAGTTTTGATGGGAATCCGAAAATTGTGTGAGCAAACTGCAACATGTATTTTTTTTCATCAGGGAGGAAGGGGGAAGATAATCTTTAATGGAGAAAATTCTACAATTAAGGTGTAGCAATTTGTTTGATGGACTAAAGTGGGATGCAAAATTTTTGAATGGAAGAAGGGTGGTGCAATTTTTTTACTGAAAAAAGATAAATTCTTCCATTCCCCCTTGGCATAAGTATGACACTCCCCAGTTGATAAGTAATATCACTTTTTACATTTAAAACATTTGAAACTCCATACTCCACCCCACCTCACATTTTGCCCTGTAGTGCAAGTTTGGCTTATATAAACTTGGCATTTGTTTTCCCATGTTAACTTTGTCCTCATTGAAATAAAGGCCATCCCCTCCCTTTGTAAGAAAAAGAAAATATCACACTTACAAAGGTCATGTACTCCTGTTATATTAATCCAGATTTCGTAAATGTATGTTTAGCCAATTGTTCAGTTTTGCCCCTATAAGTTAAATGAAGCATGTATTTCAGACACGGTGGTCCAATTTGAATCACGTTCAGACTTCAATCTTTGACAAAGAAGTCAATAAAAGTCAATTTGATTGCAGGTTCTGGTGCAGATTTTAGTTTGGTGTAGTTAAAGTTATTTGGTAGCACTAACTTAGCATGGACACTAGTTTTATGACATTGTTGCCAACACGAGCCTTGGGGAAGTATTTCATGATATTACAGTACTAACATGTATCATTAGGTTTTATGACTCATGCTTTGGTGCACAAAAGATTGTTTTGTAATTCGAAGCCTGGGAAGTGTTGCCAAATTAAAGCTTTCAGACATTTTGGGACTCATGTAATAATAGTTGCCAAACATTTAGCCCATGAAACATGTGTTAGCCAATTTGTTGTCCAAGTTCAAGTTTATACTTGACATTCAATTTTGGCCTATCTGAATGCTATATGACTATCAATTAAAACCAACTAGAATTGGGAATCTGTGGGAGAGTGAAATTAACTGAACCTCTATATGAATCCAAGTTGTAACCAACCCATGATAAGAATTTTACAATTACAAAAACCCAGGGAGGACACTCAAGCTATTAACACTGAACACATTTCATGACAAAATTTTTGGAACATCCGCTAAACAGTTTTACCATACCAGCAAACTACCCGACAAGTTGACCCTTTTTCTACAATCAACTGGTGTTTTTTTTAGATCCTAACCGGTCACGCGCATTCGTTGCCTGGTTGTAACTCTTTTTACTTTTTTTTACATGTAACATCCATTTCCAGAGTTTCAAAATATGTTGTAAATGCTTTTCACACAGATGGTAAGTACAAATTGTTGTGTCATTAAAATCAATGGAATAGTTTCACTTAAATGGCTGGTGTTGCTTTAAATTATTCATTTAAAAAAGTCCGATTACATGTAGTGGCTGGACTAAGATTCATAATTGTTTATTGCTAATTCTGATTTGTATCAAGAAGTACTTTATTCCTGTGTGAAAAGAATCAGATTTGCCAACCTTTTCTCAAACAATCCATTTAAATAAAAAAAAAAGTTTCAAATAAGGTTTTCATGACAGCTAATATATGCTCAAAAAAAATACTCATGGACTTTCTTAGATTTGTTCTGGTCAATATCCGTGCAGTGTCGCTAGTTGATTATGGCCTAACCGTATGCCCCGGTGTTTTGAAACGATCCTGGGTTGCGCAATAGGGGGTTTCGGACAATTGAAAGGTCTTGCGCGTGTGAAGTGTCTGCGTATACTGTGTTGCGCGGTATTGATCCTGGTTTCTCCTGATGTCCGAGTATAAGTAAGTTTCTGGGTTAGTTCCCCATTGGGCGGCAGGAGGCTGTGGTTGGGCGGGAGTTTCACCGCACCCCGCCACCATTGTGTATGTTGGAGACGATGATGTATTTAGTAGTGTGTTACACCTTGAGGTATGGTTAGGGGCGTGGTTGGGCGAATTTCCCCACAAACCATACATGCTTAGCAGCATTGAAGGCTGTTTCATGTTGAAAGTGTGTTACATTGGTCCTACACTCTAAATTGATTAAAATAGGCAATACAGTGCAATGAAACCACCTTCAAAATTGAAATTCCTTTGGAGCTAACAAGTTACATTTGACATGATATTTTCTTCTGTTAACTCTTTGATTTCTCCAGGCTCCAACTTATCCTTGTCTATTTGTCCCCACCCATAGTGGTTTTTTTTATCACAACCTGATTATGTGTACTGGCTTTGTAGTGCTTTTTAAAAATATTTACTACCCAGTCTTCATTAATTAAAGGGGGATGGTCCAATTTTAAGTCTATAATTTTTTCATTCTGATAGAATGGCCTTTACCACAAAACCCCCTCCGTAAAGTGTCACGCCGATATTTTTACCCGTTTTGAGGTGAGCGCTAAAAACGTGATGTTGTAAATCCCCATAGGTACTGTGTAAACGTAATATTAGTCGACCAGAAATGGGGCATATTTTCGCTCATAACATCCAACCAAACCTCCTTTAGCCCTAAGATTTCAACATGGTAAATGAGAAAATGTAGCTTGCTCTGATCCCAAAATTTTGACCACTTCATTAAAATCTGGGGTCCCTGGTGACGAGGCTATTAGCGATCGGGCCCATGGACCTTTAATATTCACACTCCTTGAAGGCAGAAATGGCCCTTGATTAATTTGCTTCTCAGCTATAACATCAGTTTTGGTATGTATCCCTACATGCAGTGCCATTTTTCCAGTATATTTTTCTTTATGTAAACTGATATTTCTATTAGAATATCAATTTCCACATCCTTAATGCTGTCATGGTGATATTATTGTAGTTATACTGGTACCCTGGTAATAGATTTTATCAAATGCACATGTAATATACAATAAGTTGTACTTTTTTTTATTAAATTGCTAAAATGATATGAAGAAGTTAAATTCAATTTATTATTATTTAACTTCTGTTAATTTGGAATAGTGTGTTAACCTACTACCGGTTGTGTACTTTATTGATTAAATGGTTATATTTCATTATGAAGTAGACTGAATTAATGTTTTTTTTTGACAAGATGACAATAGTACAGATGACTGTTGTAATCAGGCAATTACTGTAAAGTACATGTACCCATTGGTGTACATGTGGGAGTATGGTGGCAAAATTATACATTAGTTGATATTTTAAACGACCCATATGTGTCTTAGCCTAAAATACTGCTTGGTCGTTAGGTATCAATAACGCACAGAGATTAAGTACTCTATTGTATTATCATAAAACTCATTAATCCTTGTGTTATTGAAGTTTGGTGTGCCGTGTATCCAATCTCCCAACTGAAAGTAGTTCTTAATACTACCATACCACTGAAAAGCAATCCAGCTTTGAGCGTGTGTGCATGTTGTGTTCTCCAAATACCATTTTTTTGAAATTGCCGCAGTTTTAACTATTTTTACCTATATCTGGCAGTTTGTTCAATTTTGTGCCTGCATTTTCATCCCTTGCATGCAATGATTCTTTTGTTGGCCATTACCTCTCTTCCTCTTGACAACCGATGGCGCTGTTTGCTCGCTACCATCTTCACCGCTGCTTTCTACCACCAGAGTCAACCTGAGTCGGGGAATGTCAATCCCTTCCCCGAGTGGTGTGACTCCCCGGTCTTAGTAGACGAGGGAATCGTCCGGCTTCTCGAGTGTGAGTGCCATGGAGGAGTTGGGACATCTTATTGGTTCAACATCCTAACTGACAGGTAGAAATAAAATCTGACTGCACAAAAAGTTTGTCATGTCATCGTCATCAAACTCCACTCACTTACATTAAATGCACTATATACTGCTTGTCTTTGACCTGTAATTGTCAATTTATTGTGACAGTAAAAGAATGACAGAGTTTCCACGCTTTGTAGCTTACGTTTAGCGACACTGGTGTGAAAAATATTTAGGTGTGAAAACAGTCCAAATTCTTGATTACTTAAATGTTTTTCGTAAGGGTAAAACATCATATATTTCAGATTTTTGGCACTTAAAACCCCATATGTTTCACTGATTTTGGAAAAATTAAGTTTTTTGGCCAATTTATCAAAAATGTCCGTTTTCGGGTGACAAAAGTTTTGACATTGCAATTTTCCTGTGAGTGTATGAACATGAAAAACTACCTAGTGTGACTAATTCTTTATGCTAATCATGATGACAGGGTGTACATTTGTAATATTCAAATCAGTAAATGGGATCTCTATTCTTTATTTTTGTAACATGGTTAGAAAGTCGGCGGTCAGGGTGACAATGATTTGGGAAAAAAATGCAATTTTTCCCGCCCAATTTTGTGATTGGAAAAGCCATAACTCCTCATGGTATGAGCTATGGTGTTGCTTCTTGTGTCTTTTTGTTCAGTATTTACAATACTACATGCGTGATATCAAACTTGACTAAGGTGAATGGCCTAAACAAGTAAGTAGTAATTGTTCCCCTACCCCCTAACATTCTGGAGGGCTGAAAAAAATAAAGGCCTTCGCAAAAAATAAGTCCTTTAAACTGTGGGTTTAAGGCCTAACAAATATAAACTTGCTATAGCCAAGACTCCCTCTAAGCAAGTTTGAGTTCGTTAGCCCCGAGAGTCGCCATTTTGAATACTTATTTTTTGTTTGCGACCGATTTTTGCTCAAATATGAGGACTTCGGGCACAATTATGCCTGTACAGTGCTAGGGAAAATTATCAAGTAAGAATTAATGCATTTTTTTATTTCAGATTCAGTTTCTACACACAATTTCACCCTAGAAAATGGTATTTTCAGTAGGATATCTTTCCTTTAAGTTTCCACCATACTGTCCACCAAACGTAAGTCAAAGCTTGAACGCTGTCATATGTACTTACAATTTCATGTGTTATTTGAAAAGTCAAGTCTGGACAAATGTACATTGTACATGTTTACCACTTGTTGTGGTTTATTGTTTTAAGGTGCTTGTTTCAATTTAATGATATCACATGTTCTGTATTTAATGAGAACCAGGCACTTGGCATACACTCACAACCAGTTTCATGGAAACAAACTTGCGTTTTGGTGGTAGAAGCAATAATGCAGGTTGCAAAGCACTATTCACTACTGTGCTAATATTGATAGTTAACCATAAAATGCGTTTTTGTTTATATGGAATGGATTTAGGGCTCAAAAATTTTCAGGAGACAATGAGAAACAATATGGGCCTTCATCTGATATCAAAATTGAATACTACTTCTGGGTAAATCGGGGGTCCCAAAGAAGATCAGAACACCACCTTTAAATGATTGATCTGGCAGAAAATTTTCCTTGATGTATTTAAAAGAAAAATTCCAGCATTATTATTTCTTGTTACTCAATCTGTTCAGTGAGATTAAAGTTTTATATAAAAACAGCAAGTATTATTCTGCATTACCTTAACCGTTCAAAATTCAAAATGTTTCTTTTGTTAAAAATTCCAAATAGTATTTCATGTGCATATTCGGAATCCGCCAAGAACAATGCATTCAAATGAGTCCAAACAAGTCTAGTCTGAGGCAGTGGGTTTTGAGGTGGCTTCCCAAATGACTCCAGTCATTTGGGGGAAACCCAGCTTGAAGGTGCATGTTCTCATCTTAAGAAACCCCCCCCCAATTTACCCTAAAGTTGTGTCATTCTTATACCTATGAAAGACCAGGGTTCTAGCTAGGACCTTGAGTGGCAGGGCGCACTTTGACGTGCAGAGCGGGCTCTTGTGCCTCACGGCCGGGGGTCCAGGGGCATATAGGGTTTTCTACCACTAATAAGTAATTGGCAAGCCCTATTTAAGTCATTTTTAGTTGTTTTAAATGTATTGAAGCAAAGTATTTATTTTCGGAAAATCCGTGCCGGGCGGCACGTCCAATTTTTCACTCCAGTGCCGGGCGGAAATTTGCAGTACTGGGCAGGGCCAGGGCCACCCGGCGCCGCCCACCATGGCTAGAACCCTGTGAAAGACCATTTTTTTCCTCATTGTTGACCTGTAATTTCAGCTTATAAACAATTACTTTCCAAAGATATAGATAAAAAATTACCATTTTTATGGTTAACCATATTAGTACAGCAATGTATAGGACACTGTGGTACATGCGTTATCATGTCTCTCTTCAAAACCGGAAGTTTGTTTCCCCACAAAACTTGGCTGTGGGTGTATTTGAGTATCAAGTAGAGAACATGGTATGTTTAAATTGGACCAGACACCTTTAAAAACCACTCATTTTAAACCTGTTCAGTATCTACCAGCCCTGTTTTGTACACTGCCTGTATCACTCGACTTAAAGTGCCGATGAGAACTTTGAGGAATCTCCATGTGCATACAATTGAAATTAATTGGAACCATGGTACCAAAGGAAACCACTTGGAAATAACCAGTTTCCCCTACATTAACTTTTAATGTGTATCTGTGTTTATTTTCACACCATATGTTCATGCCATGTAAGAGGCATTTGCATAATTCACTTCATATTGTAAAAATGGTTTATTATTGTAAGGTTTACGGCATAACAATGTTAAAGGTGCATTACCCAATCAGTCTGGACCTCACTACTGGAGTTCAGATTATCCTGTGGACCATTGGTTTTTGATTAAATTGACTAGCTTTAAAATATGCAGTCGACCTGCCAAAACAAGGTGTAATTGAGATTTTTGAGACCGGATTGGCAATCATTGGCCTGAAAGCCAGTGGTGTAACCAGACCTTTGCAAATAGGAGGGAAGAAGGGGTGTTCTGAGGGGGAGAATTTGGGTTCTTGTCATGTCAACAGCCAATTCATGGGGAGGGGGCAGGCAAGGGGTGAAGGGTTTTCAGCAAGGGGTTCCCCTCCGTGGTTACGCCACTACCAATAGCAAATAATTTAGAACCCCAAGATAAAACATGTACACACGTAACAGCCTAATACTAATAGCGACCTTGTTGAATGATGTGTGTACATGTGAGAAATTGAAGTAACCTTTTTTCTTGCAAAAGTAATATCTTAAAACATAATATAGTTGTTGCTATTTCAGTTGCCAAGATATTTCGTTTTTGATGGATACAGCATAACATTTAACATGTGCCAAGTCTATTCATGTAACCAATAGTTACAATGATCATTTTCATAAGCACATGATTGCAAGAAAATCTGCTACAATTTGCATGCCATATGAAAGATAATTGAGGTCATAAGCCAGGACCAGAGTGTTTTGAGTCAATCCCACAATGCATTAGATTTGGGAAATTTCACTTCAATAGGATCATGTGATCCCACAAAAATCTGATTCTTAACACATAAAAACCTTAATTTTATGCTCATTTTAGCCAACAAAGTGTTAGTACATCTAGGGAATTTTTAGCATGATCATGAAATGTCTTGTGGTTCTTAAACTTTTGGAACACTTTTTATCCGTAAGTACTGGCATGTGTTTAGTATAGTATAGGCACATTGCAATGCATTTATGGGATTGATTCAAAACACCCTCTGAGTCAGGACCAATATGTGAAAATAGGGGATTGAAATCCTTTGGATGCAGGACCGCAGCTTAGAACAGCAACATCGGAAATAACTGTTAACACCATCGTTAAGGCAAGCATGGATCTCTGCTTCACTTGCTCTCTCACTTGGCTTTCCAAGGGTGAAGGATAGAACAAGAATTTATTTACCAATTTGTGGGTCAACAGTGCACACCCTTTCATGTTTAATTACTGGTGTTGATGAACACGGCACGTTCTATTTCCGTTAGAATTCCCCAAAACATGAAATTGGGGCAGAATCAAGATTGAGCTGACATTGAAAAGGAAGTACCTATTAATATCATTTTGGCAATTTTTGTAATGACACGGTCATGTTTGGTTCAAAATATAGTGGTTTGATAACCTTAGAAAATTCAAGGTTGCGAATAGGTTAATTACCTCATTTACTGTTGTATTGCTATTATGTGGATTTAAAAATATTTCCAAGTATTTTCTTCAGAATTTTACACAAACAAAACCATAACAGAAATCAACAAAATCAAAACAGAAATGAAAGTTCAACACTGATGATGAATTATATCTGTTCAGAGGGGAGCTCAAGTTTTTATTTGACTAATGCATTATGCAACTGCAGAAATGTAATTATGGCCAGTGTTATTTGACATTAGTCTTGAAGGACAAGAGTATTACATTTTATTGCATCTTAAAATATGTAATTTCATACATTCTTCATTTTGCACATATTTCTTTGATTGGCATTGCCATTATGTAGAAGTTGAGGTTTGAATATGCATTACATGGTAGTAACACATTGGGGTCATAGTAACTTTTTGAGCGGAAGAAAAACAACCAAAATTTACCCTTTTCAGTGATGCATAATTTTGGTGAATATCATTGCACTCTAGAATCTGTGATGTGCTCTTATAGATATTACTTTTGACAGACAATGACTGCCAAGCCTTATTTAATGTAGCAACTCAAGCAAATAAATCAAAATAGATTACAATTTACAGCAATACAAACTGAAACCACAAGCCAATGGCCACTGATGGTGTTTCCACGGCCCTTACACGACCTCCTCAACTGTTATTCATGCATAACAATTTAAAAATAACCCTTACAGTGGAGTTGTCTCTGCAACTCTGACAGTTTTGGATTAAGAAAATATATCTTGAAACATGTGTCCAAATTTCAGGTTTGTTCATCAATATTTTGTGTTTATGTGTTAAAACATTGACAGTGTCTAAATTTGGGATTACTAGACCACCACCATCTGACTTTTGATGCAGGGTTGCATAATTTGCAATATCAATTATTACAAGATCTTTTTCTAATGAGAAATAAAAGCAGGATTAACACTTGTAAAAAATATTGTGATTTTAATGTAAATGTAAAATTATGCCCAAAATGGGGTTATTTGGTCATTTTCTAAAAATTATTTGTAAAGGGGTAATGGGTGACAGCAATAGCAAAAAAATTGGTGTCAATGGGTGAGAGCCAGTTGATAAAAAGTGGGTCAATGCAAATTAAAAGATGGGGTAAATGTAAATTAAAAGATGGGGTAAATGTGTAGAAAAAAGGAGTAAAGTTTCAGGCAAAGATATTTTTGTCTGTTTTCTTTAACAATTAGTGACTTTCTTTGGATTGCTTTATTGAAGGGAAATTTTGCAGTTTTACTAATAACTTGAAATATGTGCAAATTGGTTAATTGCTAGACCATTTAACTTTGTACAGATATTCTAAAGGTTTCACATTGATTTGGGTGTAGTTTGCAGCACTGTAGCCTATCTCTTTGAGATAGAGAAAATCTAATTGTTTGTATTCTTGGAAACAACTTGTCAGATTTACTACTTGTGTGACAATTTTCTGAAGGTTTCCAAGTATACAAATTATTAGATTTTCTGTAGTTTTGAAGAAAAAGTTTATTGTAACCATTTCAAGATCACCCATGCACTATGAATCATTATGGTGGTTTCACTTCTGCTTGTCCATTCCTTAATGTACCACATTTGTCTTTTTTTTTTTTTTTTTTTTTATAGCCAATTGTTATAAATAAATAAAATAAATAAACAATTTCCAAATTTTGAACACTGGAATGATTTGTTATTAACTCATTATATTGTTGTAAACTTAATCATGTACATGCAATATAATGACCTTGCATAAATTTTGGCTGCAAGATATTCTTGAGGGATGCTGTAGGTGTAGAAGAGTTAACCATTTTTAATAATGAACTTCCTTATCTATCACGTTGTTAAGAGCTGAAAATATGCATTTTGTAACCAGCCCACCAAGGAAAGCCTTACTTAGTCCTCCTGGGTTTTAAACATTTGATCAGAAGTTGTTTAAATACAAGTAGCTGCAAACCATATCGGCAAAGTCATTCAAAGTTTAATTTTATATTTACCTTCAATGCTAACCAAAATGGAAGGAAAGGGGCAAAAGTAAAAAAACATAAAATTGTTAAATTGAGGGTTTAGTGCAAGAAGGCCCCATTTGCAATAGCTACCATTTGTCAGTTGTGTTGTTATTATAGTGTTATATCTGCCAAATCTAACATGTGGCAGCTATTGCAGATGGGGCCTTTTTGCCCTAAACCCTTGAATGTATCCTTGAAAGCAAAGCAAACAAAAGAGAATTCATAAAGGCTTAGTAATACTGCAATTGAAATCTGCTGTCATTACAAATGTTACCCCTTGGGAAGATGGCATTGTTTGACATGCAGAATTGTTCAGTGTGAGCACCAAGAATAGCTCTTCCCACGCAATTCATCCTAACTCTTCACTTGCAGTTGCAAACACACAAATAAATAGGTCCATATTGCAGAAATGAAAAATGCCATTTCCCCAAATTACCCTTTCATTCATGGCAAGCGATTCTACACATGCAGAAGTACATTTGTAAAACTTTTGAGGAATTTTATAATCACTTAGATTCAAATTTGTCGTCTTATTTTTTCAAAAATTCCAATATTATTTATTTTCATGAGCATGTTCAGAATCAGCATGAAAAAATGCATTCAAGTGAGTACAAACAAGCCTAGTCTTAGGTCAGTGGTTTTTGAGATGGCTTCTCAAATAAACAGCAGTCATTTGGGAAGCCATCTCAAAACTACTGGCCTATGTGCTGTAACATGTACAGAATATGTAAGGTTAATAAAAAGTCCATTCAGTGTCATTGAGTTCTTGTTAAATTTGCACATTAATAATGAAGTCCACATGAGTTGTTTTTAGAAAATTCTGAAACATAATTTGATCATTTTGGTATTCTTTGCCAATATCAAAGTGATCAAACGTTGCTTTTCATTATCAAACAATTCCTACTAACTGTGCTTATTAATCATATTAATGTTCATTAACCAATTTCCCTTGCTTATTCAAAGAGTTATATTTATACTGAGACACCTATGTTTTGTAGAGTTTTGGTTTGCAACGGGTAATTAAGATTATATTATTGTAATTCATTTACCATACTTTTCAAAGACTTCTCTTCATTTCACAAATATATCTTACATTTTCATTTTAAAGGACCAATGGAAAATGATAACTTGGAATACAATGTTATTTGTTCTCTCTCAGCTCATAGTGTTAAGATCTTTATCCTCATTGATTTGTGTGGCACTAATTGTTTCTATCAACGAGTCGTCATATTTTGATGGTATTCTGCCTTGCTTGAGGTTGCGGGTTTGAATTTAATGTGTGATATGTTATTTTATGTTAATCTGTCGGATGTTCATGGTTTAGTTAAAAATACCAATTTAACATTCCTGTTGACAAAATGCTGGTGAAATTAATATGGAGCAACGATTTGTTTCCTTACTTTAAAAATAGGTCATTTTGAACCGGGATGATTGGGTTGCTTGAAAATAGATCTTCATTTTAAATATAGAATTTATGGTGACTATTAGCAAGTGGAAACATTCATCTTTATTAATGACCTCTGATTATGTGAGCATACGATGGCAGGCAGTGATCGCAGGGCTATATTTCAATCAAACACATCAAATCAACTTCTGCCTGGTAATTTTTTGTTTTAAAATCACCTAAAATGTGGGTGGCATATTTGCAGCCTTCTTCTTGGGTAAAAAAGTGCAGCCCTATTCGTCAATCTGGAGGTACCATTTCAGTTCTCTTACTGTAATCCGTTTACATTCGTAAGAATACCATTTAATCTTTTTATGCTCCAGCTCTTAGGATTGAAAGTGACCTTTGTCCTCAAAAATAAACAGGAACGTCAGTTTTTTTTTCCTTTTTGCTCGGCTCTCTCGTTGTCGTCACATATTTGTGTGAGCGTATGTATGGTGTGTGGGTGTATCGCTTGCCCTGTATTAAAGATATTGGGATCATCGGAGTAGTGCCTTAAGGGTCACATAAGATAGTGAAATGTTATAGAATTGCTGATTCGTGCGTATATTGATGTTGTGTATTACCGAACTGGTAGTTAATATTCATAGCAAGCAAATGCCATGTGTGTGAGTCCACTTATACGCTTGGTCGGTTGGGGTCATATTGGTCACGGGGAATACTTACTTCATTTCCGACGCGGGAGAAGTTGGGTGAAAGTGGTCAGTTAGACGCCGTGGAGCCACTGTGTGACTTTTAGATTTAATCATAGATATCGGACACTTGGAGCCGTATACAGTGGTTTGCATCACGTCTCCAGAAGCAAAGCATAGCTTTATTCCTCACGATTCCACCTCCACCATGATCCATTTTTCTCCCCTACTATCTCTTTCTCTAATCACACAGGCCAATTTGGCGCGCATACACCATCGGAATCGTAGTAACAGTAGCCTACTTCGACGCCATCCTCTGCGACCGCCGCGATGCTTCACCGTCAGTACGACGAGACGACGTGGTGTGGTAGATTGCGGTGGTTTATCGCCATATGAGTACAGGATTTCCTTACTCAAGACATGTTGTATGAGGCTCAAGCGGGCTTTACAGCAGTAAGACCACAATGCTGCATGATGTTTTCTTTTCTCTTTTCACCCCTTTCTGTGATTTTTTTACTGATCCAGTTAAGCATTATTATCAGCAGATATTGACTCCCATGGCCACTCTGACTTCAACTCATCATCGTATTGTGCAGGACTCAATTCAAAGAAATATTTAAAAACCAGCACATATGTTAGAAACGACCTTTCAAAATCTTCTTGATATATTCTAAAATTGTGTTGGGTACAGTTTAGCAACCTTTATTACAAAGGGTTATTTGTACTAACACTACTTGCTCATTTGGCAAAAGTGCAGAGTTTTAATTTTGTGGTTTTATGTATTCAGGTGGATTTATATGATTTCTTTTTGCAAGGTTCTGTCACTGTGGTCGTTTATGCTTCTTGACAGCTCCTAGTGTGAATTATATGTGTGTGACCTAGTTTCTCAAAGTGGAGCATAGAATTGGATGTTGTCGACATTGTGTACTTGTGAGACACCTGTAGATAAAGCTACAGACAGTTTCATCAGGGATAAGATTTTAAGTTAAATTTGAATGTCTTACAAACTGTTTCATGCTATCTGTTTTTTATTAGGATTGTACTTGGTAGCTTTGTATTAAAAAAGAAAAACTTACAGGGTTTTTCTTAATGGGTAATAATCAACTTCATCCAGTTGACCATATACAATACATGTATGATCATTATACTTTCATTTGTTTAATAAATTTATCTAACATTCATGCAAATTAGGAAGTAACAAATCTGACATTTGGAAGGAGTACCTTTAAAAAGTGCAGGATTAGTTTGCAGAATTTATTTGAATTTTTTAAATGAAAATTGAAGGGGAAAAGCTAAATCATATAAAATTTGTGAATTCCTTGAATTGTTGTTGCGTAAGTATCTGTAGCCCCCAGCATTGAATTTTAGGTACCCCTATCTTAACTTACGGTTGTGAAGTTTTATGGTACTTGCAGAAATGTTAGAGATACCTATGTTTGTTCTAAAAAAATTCAAACCACAATTTTGGATTTTTTCATTTCTGATTTTGCAAGATGCCATTTATGACTCTTTCTAGACCTAAAAAGTCGGTCCTGACCTTTATTAGTAAATAAATAATGCTAAAAATCTCATTTCTGTGACATAGGCGTGTCCTCTGAGGCCACTTACGGGGCTCTATTCTACAACAATTTCCATACAACAGTGGAGAAAAAATGGCCTTTGATGAAAAAGGGTGTGCAATTTTGTATATTTTGAGAAATCTTGATAGTCGGCTTTAAATATACTTAGACAAGTTCAACACATTTTTCTGTAGTTACAAAAAATCTTATCATTAAACACAGTATGATTACAGAATTAAATTTAATACACCTTACATAAATAGAAAACTGACCGGTGCGCACATTCATTTTACTGACCATAACTCGCTAGCCAAATGACCTCTTATGCAAATTGATGTGGTGCTTTGTGAATTGTTTTACCTATCATTCCCAGCTAATATATGCATAGGAGCAAATGAAGAGATAACCTGGTATCACAAGAGGGTGTCCATACTAAAAATATTTTTCCATAATTTTTCTTCTTTAAGCTATTATTAATTTTATACCATTATTATTTTACTCACCTGCAAAATATTCTAAAAAACAAAAAAAGTAAAAATATTTTTTTTCCATATGAGAGTTTCAAGTACTGAGAATGTAACATTTTCTATGGATTATTTTCTCCATTTTTGTCCAACTAATATTGGCAAACATTCACAAAAAATATATATTGGGGCCATAAATCCAATATTTAAAAGTTAAGACTCCCCTCAAAGTGTATTAACTTTCAGGATTTGGCTCCCAAAGGTAAATTATATGAGAGGGCGAGGTCCGAGCGGTCTAAGGCGCTGAACCGTCGGCAGAGTGTAAGATCGACCGAGCGACCCTGGTTCGAGCCCCAGCAAGAGTCTGGTTTCTTGTTCATACTCTAAAAGTCCTATAAGGTCGGAATTGCATATCATCGATCAATTGATTGTTGAATATGGAATTTCTCCTCGCTCCACCCCATTGCGTAGAATGTCGGTATATGCAGGGGTGCCCGCGCCTCATGGTTCGAGAGTCATGTAAAGCTGTTTGGTCCCGTGTGTCCCAAGTGTGGTCAATCCTGAGCACTTAAAAGTTGCAGACCAAATCGAAAAGAAGGGGATCATCCGGGTCTGTTTAACCTGCACTCATCGTCTAGGTACCAAGTTCTGTCCGCTGGCTCCTCTGATGGGCGGTTGGACATTATAAAACAAACAAACAACAATATGCATAAAAGGACAATATATTCCCATAAAAGTAACATTTTTGTTGAAATATGGATGGGAAGTTTTATTTGTGATGGACATTGTGATCTATCAAAAATGTCACACATTTGAAAAGATTTACACTTCTGGTGGCTCAAGTGATCGAGATCTCGAGCACAAACATGTGGCGGTATTATAAATGCCTTCTTTTGTGTACATAAAGGTGTTAAGAAAATTTTAAACTTCTGTGTCACAATCAAACTTCTTTTCAAAAATGTGTGTGTGTGTGCTGCATGTTTGTGTTTTAGTGTGGTGATCGGGTGTTTGCATGCATACAGGAATGTGTGTGTGTTACATGTGTGTGTGTAGCTTGTGTGTGTGGTCGTTATGTTTTATCTAATGTGTTTGGCAAAAATCATTTCTACATTATTCTTTGATTGTCAGTTTTCAATTTTGACCCAGAGCTTTCGAGCTTTTATAAATTAATAAAAGGGTAAATTTTTTCCATAATAAATTTTTTGTATGCAGATTTTTGAATGGGGCTTCTCAGTGCAGTTTGTCAACAGCCATTTTGGAACCAGAGGCAACAAAAATTTTTCAGGCCTTGCGTACAGGGTGTGCACTTATAATTTGTGTTTCTTGTTAAGTATTGCCAAGGCCAGGGCCAAAATGTCACATTATACCTTTGGTTTATTTACTCTGGAGGCTGCAATATTAAAAATCATTCAGGGAGGCAAACATATATCCTAGAAAAGATATGTTAGTGTGCATTTATGTGTAACTATAGAAATTAGAGCATACACAGTGGCTTTGGCAAACTTTTATTCTCTAACACCAAAACTGATCAGGAAATGAAATTTTTGGGGAAATCTTTTTCCTCAAGTATTTTAATGAACAGTGAGCAAAAAGGGTGTTAGGACCACATAAGCCCTTTGATAACATGTGAAAGTGCATTAATACCATTGTACAACTGAAGAGACAATTAGAGCTTTCTCAAAAAAGGTTAAAATATCGCAACCAAAAAAATCATTTATGGTGTTATCATTAGTCATCCAGGGCATACAAATTGACATAAAAATTTCACCTGCTTATTTTAATTGTCTACCACTGAACCGGGTCATAATTGAAAACCGCCATGCCTCATCTCTTCTCAAATCTTTTATCATCTGCAACTGTCCGTGGTTCCTGTTTCAAACAAGTTGCCAGTGCAATGTATCCCAGCACGTGAGCGTACTGTGTAGGGCATTCGCCATCCTATCACATGCGCGAGGGAAGCAAGAAAACCAGTGCACGCTAGACCATAAGGTTGGCACATACGATATCTCGCAATTACCCCCACTCATTGTTATCTACAAGTGATTAATATACACCCATTACCTGTGTTCTCATGTAATACATGCAGAATTCAATTCAATCATCGCGTTCCATTTTTTGTCTTTCACTTCCTTTGTTTTTTTTTTATTTTAAGTTTTGTTGTTGGAAATCGGTGGTGGTATGTTAGTGTTGATTTGGAAATATCTTGTACCATATGGCTCTTGCTTATAGATGTTCAACATTCAATAGGGTTGTTAAACATTTTCTAATTTATTTTGGATCTAGATGCAGTGGTGTCTTTTAGTAACCATTGTTAGTATCGTTTCTTGAATGGAGGTTGCATGGCAAACTAAGTATTGCTAGTTTCTTTTTAATTGCATATTTAAATCGCTACATAATTAACAAGGTAAAGGTCATCTTGTTAATAAATTTAAAAAAACATATCATTATATAGACACATCACATTCACGAGTAAAATCATAATAGTGATGCTGTAGTGGTAATGACGATGTCGACCATGATAACTAGACACCATGATAGGATGAAAAACAATTGATCATATCTTTGGTGCCTACCCGTATTGTTCCTGGGTGGGGCTTTTTCAAAGGGGGCCTTTATTATCGCAAAAATGGAGAGTCAAAATCCTGCAAAATCACCTTACACACGCTTATTTTCGCTGATTCCAATAATAACAAACGAATGAGCAGGTGGACGCTCTTTTCGCACCTCCGGTCAAGTTCATACTAATTAACTATTACAACAGTGCACACAGCGATTATGATACAGATTACTACAGTCCTGGCCATTAAATAATGTGATTTAGGTAAGCTTAACCATTTTCTTTGAATTGTTTTAAGCCAAAAATCGGAGGGGCCTTTATTAGAGCAGGCGTTTTTAGGACACACGTATTTTGTCATATCATTCACACTACCTAAGTTCAAATAACTTTGAGACCCCCGCCTTGGATTGTTTAAAAACTTCACAAGCTTTTAAAAATTAAGATTATTTGTGGGACGTGGGAAAGGTATTCCAAAGGTATCTCAAATACAATTCAAAATCTTGATTCAAACCATTTTTTGTGGAAAAAACTCCAGAACGAGTGGGTACCAGTGTATTATAGCCGTCCCAGTAATATTCCTGACCTCAAATCCGTTATTGATGAGTCTTTTGTCGTAGATTCAAACTGATCAATACCTATAGAATTACTGTGACTGTCAAACTGGGTAAACTTTAGTCAGTATAGCAGTACCAACATGGGTAAACATGTTAATCAGTATTAGCATTAGCAGTGTAGCAGTATAGGAAATGCTACAACTTTTTTCATTGAATGTTATGAATTTGTAATAACATCTAAGTATACTAATCCACAATAAATGACACAATTAAATTAACCCTAAAAGTGCTAATATTTAATGATTTGGCAATATATCTGAAAGTTATTTCACATCTTTACAAGTAATTTTATTCATGATCATTTAAATGTCATTCGATCTATATTAAAATCATCAGCAGACCTTCTCCATAAACCATTTTCCACCCAAATGATGTAAGTATGTTTTGATCACCAAAATCAAAACAAACGATAAAAATAGCCAGTGCTTCATTACACAGACATTACAGCAACATATTGAATGCCCCTCATATTGCCTAAGTGTAAAAAATCCAAACATCAATATCAACCGACCCACAAAAATACAACACCTCTCTGGTTCAACTATTCCAATTGCACATGGCTACGCATGCCTGTGTGTATGTAAGAGCCGATACATAATCACCATGCATCAGAGTATGGTGATTACAACCCAGAGTTGGCTGATCACTTATTATCATGTATATCTCGTTGATCCATTATTTTTCCCTCCATTCTAATGTTTAGTAGTTCATACATTATGTGGTGTGTTGGTTATTATGTGGCAACCAACACATGTCCAGACTATTTTTAAAATTTCAAAATGCCTTATTTTTTCCTTGAAAATGTTTGAAATCTATATCAGCGCATCATGCGTAAATTAATTACGAAGCGACTGCGTAACCTTGAGTGTAGTCTCTCTCACTCTCTTGAGGATGCGTTACCGTTTATTTCCAAAATGATAGCCCCTCAAAATAGTAAAATGTGTTTAAATTATAAAAAAAGAAAAATTAATAGAAATAGTGTTGGAATCAGAATACATAATATGTATATGGAGGGTATAGAGTTTTCTGTAACCAATGTCATATATTGTTTAATAAACCTGCTTCAAAATCATTTAAAGATAAAATATATATGTAGATTTTTACTCCTTTACAAGCAGTGTGCCCTATATTAAAGGCATAATCATGGATTCCTAATCAAAAACTTAAAAGACAAATCTTAAAAATATATAAGTGCATATTTTTGTGTTATGTAGGTGTTCTATCATACTCTGTAAGTGATCAAATTGAAATTACCAATACCGGTGGGGGTGTTTTTTTTTTTTCTTGTATCGGGTAAAATTTGACTTTTATCATAGTGGCTTAATTTGTTCTTTGACAATTCAAGGTGCATGCGACGGAAGGGGGCTATCACATTTTGTACAGTACTGCATTTCTGATCCTGACCACATTTTCACAAACAAGTACATTTTTCATTTATCTTTCACTTTGAAGTTATTTGTTGGACCGATTCACGTGCAAAATCCGTTTATGATGGCATGTCTGGATGGATTGGGGTTTTGTACGTGTGTAGGTCCGTGTGTGTCTGGATCAAAAAAGGTCAAGCATTTTGCCTATCTTTTTTCTAGATGAGCTAAGTAGCCCACTTGGTGTATTGTAGGAGGGCACAAGCCCCCTCTAACCATGTAACCTTCCCACCCCCCCCGCCCCCCCCCCCCCCAAAACCCCCCAAAAAGACCCCCCCCCCCCCCCCAGTTCTCCCCGGTCTGCCCGGGTGTGTAAATTGTCAAAAATTCGCCATATCACAAATGTCACAGTTTGCCATAGCTTTTTCCTATATGAGTAGGGAGCCAACCTTTGGTTTTTGTAGGAGGGAACACCCCTACGAACTCACCATGTACTTCATCCCCCGGTCCTCCCTGGTCGACAGGGTTGGGTGGAAAAATCTATCAAAAGGTCAACATTCACAAAAAGGTCAACATTTGGCCATTATCTTATTTAAAATCTACATCAAAATAGCGATTTACTTTTTGAAGTTCATTAAGCTGGTTAAGTTCTTTTTTAAAATTGAAGTGAATAAATACACATGAAGTCATACTCTTTTGTGGTTGTCGTCTTGGGCTCCAATACCATCCACCCTAGGTATTTATGGCCCACTGGAAAATGTGTTGAAAAGACTTTTTTTTGGCCCTTTATTAAAACTAAGAGCTGCGTCCCACTCTTGTCCCAGTTAGGTCCCCCAGTACAGATTAATATATAAGCAACAGGTGCCATATATTGTCAGAAATCTGTTGACAATTTCTTTATAATGTTAGTGCAGTTTTAGGAATAGGCATTGATTCTTATGCTTCAAATCTTGCATAAGTGAAATGGAAAGGTTTCCTGTGGTGAACTCAGGCTATTCCGAGTTAATTATGACCAGTTATGTCACTAAGAATGAGTGGGCCAAGTTTATAACCCCAAATATCAGATTGCACCTTCCGTTTGTGTATATTTTTAGAGTGCTCCCAAACTGTAATATAAAAATGAAATATTTAGCTGATGACTTCAATCCATGTTTATTTTGCAAATAAATAGGAAAAATTAAAAAAAAAAATGTTATTAGCTTGATTCAATGTAAAAGACCTTTCTCATTTACCATCTAAAGTAGTGAGTTTGCAAGTTGTTTGGTACATGAAAAGGTGGCTTTGTTCCTATTTATGTGTATTGTGTTTCTCTACTTGATATGAGAGCCTGGCCCGTGCACATATACACCATCAATACCGTGGAAACACTGCGGTTTTGTGATAGGTACGTGAATAATGCATGTGCAAAGCCCATTCAATACTGTGCTAATATTGATGGTTACCACTAAAACGGCGGATTTTGTTTATATCTTTGGAAGAAATGGATCTGAAGGACTCAATTCCGCGACAATGAAGAAAAATACAGCCTTTATCTGATATCCAAAATCTACTTACGGGTACATCAGGGGTCCCAAAGACGATCGGAACACCACCTTAAGATTCATGGTGACAATTATGAATATAGTGCCATTTTGAGGATGTACTATAGAAATGAAATTTGACCTTTGCACATTCAATTGATTTTTTAATGCTTTAGTGCATTTTCAGCACGTAATACCCAATTCGTACGACTAGATTGGGGAACTAATGTGCGTTTTAATATTACAATTCATTTTTCACGGCTCTTTTTTTATGTTTGCTTTTAATCTAGGGTTCCTAATGGATATATATTAATTTATATTTTTACTTTTAAAACTTGTGTCGATATAAGTAGACTTCCTTTGTTAAATGTGCTTGAGTGAGCTTAATGGTCAGCTAGGTTCCAAATTTTTTGGATTGTTGTAGTTCAACGATAGAATCAATACACACACAAATTTACATCAAGGGTGCGTTCAATTCCTCATCCTGCACTTCCACCCGCATAGATTTGTAATTGTTTCTTTTATAAAAACCAGAAATAATTTTGCTCAAGATTTGAGTGCATACTGGACACAATAAGGTTTGATAGCATTTCGTACTTAACCCCTTGGGCACTACCTCCTTCTAGATTGGCATCCTACGCACTATTCTGATTGGTCATTTGGCTGTATAATATCATGTAAAAAAACGAGAGGATACTGATAGAATACTGTTGAGTAGGTTTACCCAGATATAGAGCACTATTTGATTGGTTACTCAGAGGCTATCTCATAACTGTATCCGTAAACGGCCCATCCAGACAGATTGTATCATAGGTACAGTGCCCTGGGTTAGCCCAAAAGGTTTGTCTCAGAGAAAATGGAGAAAAAATGAAGAATAAAAATAAATTACTGCCTATTGTATAGACCATTTGCCGATCCCCATAATGCATTTTCGTATTGGGGCCCATTTCCATCAATCCGGGAACTTGTACCAGCCTCACGTCGGCTAAAAAAACGGTTAGGAGCGTAAAGAAATACCAGAAAACTTACCCATCTGTGACGTTGCACAATATTTTTGTTTCCGTCCGGCATGGTGACAAGTAGGCCAGTTAGGATTCGAAATATATCACTTATTTTTGTCGTGAATTTCAACCAGTGCCTCGCATGTTTTTGTTCCTTTGATATCTTCTACATTTTGTAAGATTAACTTCATGGAAGAGGTACTCTTTAGTATTAATTTTAGGCAGTGTTCGGCGACGCGAACGAACCATTTTTTTGTAAACATGAACTCTGTAACAGTTTCCCGGATGGAAATTGGCACTCAACGAGATGCATTTTCGGGGATCTGCAAATGTCTACTGGCAGGATAACATGAAATGCAATTCTAAAGCTAGGTGTACTGTCTTCTGGGACCACTTTTTTTCCCTCAAAGTGTAGCATATCCTCGCGGTATTATAGTAGTAAACTGAAACTTGTGACTGTTTTCACAAAACCCGTGAATTCATGCCCGATATTGTCTATATTTAATCCACGTACCCATCTATTACAAGCCACTAACCAGTTTGCTTCTATTTGTCACCACCGTGCCACAATTTCCCAGTCTTGTGTTAATTTAACACCATGTTTATACCTTCTCATCAGGGGAAATGCAATGAGGTTTTTAACTTCGCTAGCTACCCCTTGTTATATGTTGTATGAGTACAAAACATTCTCCAGGTTTGGGTGAATCTGTGGTTAGTGACTCTTAAGCGAGAATCCCTGGAAGGCCCCAGAAAGCAAGGGAAATTACGGTACAGAGATATTGACTGCTGAATGTTTGTATGACACAATTACCCTCTTTTGGCTGCCTGGTAAGACTTTTATTTAGTACTGCAGATATTGGTAAATGCAGTTGTCAAGGGCAGGACTAGAAAACTGACATTCTGTGTCCTACATTCAGTTTATGTCGGTTATCAATCAAGAGCGGCTAGATTGATGTGTGTACGTGTTGAGCTAATTTGGGTCTTGGCGGTTCTTCAAGATGTTTTAACGCACACAAAAGTACGATCAACCACTAACGCTTATGATCTTTGCCATAAGGCGACGAAATAAAAAACCCTGTTTTACGGGCCCGACCGACCCTGATTGGTCTGTTTTGCAGGGATTTTTTTTTTTTTAGTTTTCCAAAAATCATGTAAAATCAGCTGTTTTTAGCCAAATTTAAAAAAATTTGGCTAATTTTTGTTTAGAAAATTTGTAAAAAAAAATTCATTTTTTCTCTTTATTTTTCAGGATTTTGGGGCTTTTTAAGCCAATTTTGACCTCCAGAAAGAAAAAAAATATAAAAAAGAAAAAAAAGTGACCGACCGACCGACCCTACTTTAAGGTCCGCTCGCGCGTAAAACAGGTTTTCTTTTTTCGTCGCCTAAGGTCAGAGTATGTGTGTAGGGTGCACCAATTCTGACAATGGAGGCTTCGTACTTATTTGGCAGAGTCGGGTGACGCTAACCTATGAGGAATTTTTTACCCATTACAGCTCATTTTTAGAGTATGTTGGAAGGAAAAACAGGTCCAGGACTAACCTTAGTTTAATTTGGGTCTAAAGTTAGACTCCCTTTGAGAATACCAGCCATACTAAATTCATACAATTATAAGCAAAGTAACTTGTACGTGAATTCCAGTGCATACAGTGAACCTAGAATAGTGCAATCCTTGTAGAATTTGTATCA
>JAMKCH010015244.1:0-50008 GCA_023653785.1 Ophioderma brevispina | reverse complement strand
TTAGTCATCAAATAGCAATATCACGGGACGGTCATCTCAAATAACCGGTCCATACATGAAAGATAAGCATACTAAAGTATGAATTTTTCCTCAGTTGATTCTGTAATTGGAACCTCTATTATGAGTTTGCGTGGCCCAATTTTTGGAAAATTATAAAAGTGGTGCGTCACGGCACTTTTTACATATTATTTTTGGCCACGGGGAACCACTCGATATATACGAGCTACGCATCCTCTTTAATAAACACGTGGCAAAAATGATCGCGCATTTTATTGCCATCTGACGTCGCTTTGGGAATAAGGGGTAAAATTTTGTGCATTGTTTTGACATAACATGTTGTTTTGGAACAGCGCACCATTTCGTGCCTACAGTACTTCCCATCCCGTCAATTAAAACATTTGTTAAGTATTCGACCCCGGAGCGTTCTGGAATGTCCGCTCATAATGATTATATAATAAATCTTCACCCAACACCTTGTTGACTTTTGAATATATCGTCCCTTTACGACTGGCGTGACTTATATAAAGCTATTGTCGGATTAATAATTTGCAGTCCTTCGATAGTGGCATGGGGTAGGACATGCTGAACTAACAGCAACAGCAGCAAATTTCGAAAAATAATAAAACTAAAAAATGATAATTAAGATAATCGGTGTAAATATAACGCACCACTTTCGTTGCAAAAATGATGCCTACAAAACCAACCGTAATACCCTTGAACATAGGGGGCCATGGCCAAACAGAGCTATGCGCTCTGTTTGCGCAGGCTCACCTACCCCAGATGCAAACTGACGTCGGCGACGTCGTCACGGGTCGCGGTCGGCAAACCAACGTCAGCACGACGTTGGGAAACGGTGGGGAAATTGGTCGGTAGATTGTCGGCAAACCACGTCAAGCTGAAGTTGGGAAAACGGTTGGGAAAATGGGTCGTTTGCATGGTCAGCAAACCACGTCAGCCCGACGTTTGAAAACTGGTGTGGGAAATTGGTCGTTATTTCAGGCAAACCCACGTCAAGCCGACCGTTGTGAAAACCGTGGGGGAAATGGTCGTTTGAAAAAATGGTCGCAAACCAACACAAGCCGACGTTGGGAAACGGTGGGGAAATGGTCGTTGGAGGGTCGACAAGCCAACTTGTGATCGGGAGAATTGGGAAAATGGTTGGGTGAACTGGTCGTTTTTTTGTTCGGCAGGAACAACGTTTGGCCGATGTTGGGGAATGGTGGAGTGAATGGTCGTTTTATGGTTTGGTACGCCACGTCGGTGAAGTTGGGACAAATGTGGTGGGAACTGGTCCGTTTGTTGTCGGCAGGCAACGTTTGGGGCAATCTATGTTCCCGCAGACTATAATTAACTCAGTATTCTAATTAGGCCTAATTAGAAAGCAATTAGTAGGCCCGCTAGCCAAAACGGACAGCTTTCAGCAAAAATAGGGCCTATGCTTAGCCACATTGTGCGTAAAATAAAACCATCTGGCATTTGCAGTGACTATATTTTTCGATTTGGTGCACTTTTTATCAGCCCCGTGAACAGGTATTCCTTGACTTTTCGGTGGTTTTTTTCACGCTCTGTGAACTCTTTGACGTCTTTCCGCCATTTTATGTGTCTTTAGTCTTCACTTATTGTGTGTTTTTCATACGGTTGAAGCTTTTTACAATTGATATATTATTATATTGCCCGTTGATATCCAGCAGGACAAGTTAGCTCATTGGATAGCGTCATTCTTCTATCCAAAAGTCCCTGTTCAAATCCCGGTCAAGCGGTAAGTCATTTTCAGTTTACTATATAATAATATACCTAAACATAAATATGAACTAACTGGTGTATTAAGTGTGAAAAAACCATAGGGAAATGTTCTTTTTTTATTCATGGAGCCCAATTAGTGATTTTCTAACATGGGGTCAAACACGTTTATTATGGTTGTGATAAACGTGGCCCATGCTGGCCAAACTTGTTTCAACGTCAAAATACGACCATGTCCATCGGTGGGCCGACGGACCAAATGACGTTGGCCCGACGTCACTTGTCGACGTTGGCCTACCATCGCGTGTGATGTTGGCAACATTGCCCAACTTTAATGCTATCGGGTATACGCCTCTAACGCCGCCCCAACCACCCCTACTCTCCCACAGCCCCAGGCCAAAAAACCTTGCACATCTGACGCTAACGCCCGCCCGCATGCGGCCAATAGCTACAGCGAGCAAACAAAATCGGGTAGACGTCTTCACATTTCCGGCCTTGGAACAGGAATTGGCCTCTCTTTTGTCATCAATGCAGATCCCGGGCCGGTCATTATCTCAATAACCGGTCATTACTGAAGATAGATTATTAAAGTATTAATTGTACATTTTATGTTTTGACTTGGACTCTTATTAGGTTTGCGGGCCAATTTTTGGAAATTTTAAGAAGTGGTGACGTCACGGCAATTGTTTGACGTATTATTTTTTCCCCGGGGGCACCACACTCAAGATATACACGCGCTACCATCCTCTTTTACTAACACTGAAAAAGGGATCAGCATTTTCGCCATCGGACATCGGTTTTGGGAATCGGGGGAAAATTTTGCACTGTTTTGACATTAATGGGGTTTTTTTGAAAAACGCTCAATTGCCCATTTTGGCCTAGATATGGTTATGGACTTGATTACACATTCCCGAATTGTTTGTTTTCGACCCGGAACGTTCCTGGACTAGCCGCCTCATAAATTATTTTATATCCACACCACAACACCTTCTGACTTTGTATATTATCGGCCCTTTACGGCCCCCCCCCCCCCGGGTGACTTATATAAAATCTATTGTCGAGATTAATTTGCCAGTCCTTCGATAGTAGCCAGGGGTATGACATGCCATCCTACCAGCCACCACGAATTCTAAAAATAATAAAAGATATACAGATTATCGGTGTGAATATAACTCGCCACTTCTCAAACTTGATGCAAAAATGATGCTACCAACCGCAACCCTAATACCCTTGAACATAAGCGCAATGGCTACAGAGCTACGCGTTGCCTTTATGGCTTGCTATAGGCGCACCTATACCTCTAAACCCCAAACCACCTTGCTCACC
This sequence comes from Ophioderma brevispina, assembly GCA_023653785.1. Classification (NCBI taxonomy): domain Eukaryota; kingdom Metazoa; phylum Echinodermata; class Ophiuroidea; order Amphilepidida; family Ophiodermatidae; genus Ophioderma; species Ophioderma brevispina. The sequence goes on along the minus strand of JAMKCH010015244.1, from coordinate 46,942 downwards.
CACACAGCCAAAAATAACCTTGCACATATGGATTATGGAGGTAAACGCAAGGCAGGAAGGGCCAATTAGGGCAAGGTCAACGTTTGCGCTCCCTTTGTGGGACCCATAAGGCTATATCAGGGATAAGCATGGGCAACCTGGAGATGTGCTTCATGGTCACGGCTCCACTTGGGGGGGCCCATATGGGATATGTGGGTCAAATCAAGAGATGGGATGCATGTGGACAGCCCCGGGGTCACTTATGAGCCGATTGGGCCTAGTTTCGCTATAGCCCCTTGGAATCATGAAGAGTCCCCTGGCCAAAACCATATAGTTGATGCCAATGAAGTCGTGTCGGTTGTTGACTATCGATCAGCAATATTAGGGAGGAGTCATTAATTTACGCCAGGGATGGAGGATTTTGAGGGGGGAACCCGGAATTTTTTTGGTAAGGGAAATGAATTTTTCATCAACGAGAGAGGGGGAACATGAACCTTTAAAATGGGGAAATCACCATGATCAAGGTGGGAACGTGAAATTTTTTGAAACGGAAGCGAGGGGGGAACGCGAAAATTTTTGCCGAAAAAAAAGTTTGAAATCCTCCATTCCCCTGGCCTAAAATAATGACCGCTCCCTAAGTACACTATCACTACAACTCTGTGTAAAGACACATTAGCAGTAATCATAAAACGTTTAACATTTTTTATTCATTGATCATTGATCTTCTTGTTCTTACCTTGACAGACGCAATATTAGCTCTTGCCGACATCTTGCGATTGTTCGTCAAATGAACCCAAATGCTGATCGTGAGTGTATAACTTAAGGGTAGGAATGTATTACATCTTTAAGGGGGGTGGGCCCGATTTACAGATAATTAAACTTTTCTTTTTATAGATTGGCCTTCCCGGGGCCCCCCCAAAAATAGCCTTGTCCAAGGCTGGTGGGTTCTCTGATTCAAAATAATGTAGCCCTTTGCTCTTTACCTAGCTGAGACTTCTAAAATAACATGAACTTTAGTTCAGTGGTGTGCTTATGTCTGCTGTAGTTCGATTATCAGTGGGTCACTTTTAGGCAAACCGTTTAATAGCAAATCAATTGGTCCACTAATGATTCTAATAGCCCCCTACTTGGGGCTCATTAATAATTAATGGACTCCTCCAGTCACAATTCATTAAGTTAACTGGTTTCACACATCTTGTTTCCCAGTCGCTTGGTTCTAATGAAAGGTGTGCCTCAACTTTTCTTTTTAGTTGCGTGGCTGAACACAGAGCCTAATTATTTAGCCCATAAACAATGATCTTGTGGACTGTGGCAGCTATGGTAATGGTGGTGGAAGACAGTACTGAGAGTAATGTCCTTATTTTAGATAACTGATAGTCCTACTTATCAGTATTTTTAGTAATCTGTGCCTGAGGGTGTTGCTGCACCTGCCTGCAGCCAATATTATGATTCTGTGGTTGGTTTTAAAATAAATACAATAAATACATTGCCGATTACGTATTACAAACACAAGCGCCCCAACGACTTGCTCAAGTCTACCCCACAACCTCATCTGTAAATTTTCGCGCCGATATTTGATCCGTTTTGATGTGAGAGCTAAAACATGATTTTGTAAGTCCCATAGAGTACTGTGTAAATTTTAATATTGGTCGACCAAAATGGGGTCTTTTTCGCTCATCGCTTCCACTAAACATCCTTTGGGCCCTAAGATTTCCACTGGGCATATCGAAAAATATAGCTTTCTTTGATACCCACATTTTGACCACTTCCGGTAACATCTGGGGCTTCTGGGGACGAGGCCATATAGCGATCGGACCATGACCTTTAGTGTTGAAAATTGAAATTTACCTTTCCTGAACCAGCGGTATTAAGTTTCATTATTGCATATCTCCTTTTGATTTCGAAACCATGGAATGAAGTTGTTCGCATGTGCAACTATTTTTAGTTTGGGTGTAATTTAATTTTGTATATGATCATAGTGCAATGATTGTGCAGGGCCCCCGTGTTAGATCAGCGGTCAGCTGAATCGAGCTACCCTGGGGTAACGATATTATAATAAATAATAAAATTCTTCCCAATTGTACTAATCTTAAAGTATTCTTATCCAATTATATTTCCATGAAACATCATGACTGGTCCGTTCCACTTAATGTTTAAGCCATAAGTTTTTTATGATAATTATCTTTCAATAATACAAGTTAAAATTTGTCTTCGACTAGGTATCAATTTTTTGGAACTAAGTTAATCAGCGCGTCCTTTTATTCACGAAACCCTGTGTGTCGTCGTTTTTATTTCGACCATTTATACTTTAAGTTCATATTGTTTGCTCTCACCTAAATTAATCTTTCACCATGCCACAGCCCCGCTTTACACTTACTTGTGAAAAGATCCCTGCGAGTAAAATACGAATCAGCAGGCACGTTCACATCCCTGTCGTGTTTTGGTTTGGGTACACCGATAGTTAGCTGAATGATTCCGCCGTAAGAGATGAATTGGCACTTCTGGGAATTATTGGCAATCACACAAGTAATCTAAAGTGAGTTGTAAATTTATTGAATGGTGTGTCTTATTGTACATTCACAAATAACAGTTATTTTGTAATGTGTTACGGTAGCCCTTGGATAACAGGTTAGAAAATATACACCTAACATTATGTATGAAATGTAACTATGCATGGGAAAGGTCTTGGAAGCTAACGTTGCAAAGGTTTTGCCTGTAGGGGAGGACCCTTCTCCCGCACCCCCGGTCATATCGTCCCTTTCTCTTTCGCTGTCGCGCCCCCTCAATTTAGCGCATAAAAAAGGGCAAACTACACCGTGTCTCGGCACGGTGAGGGTCTACTTGAATTTCAGACCTAGAAGTGAAGTGTTGACTTCGGGGAAAATCACTTCGGGTCTGAGGTCTGTTTGTTCGAGTTCTGCTGTTTCGAACCACCCGGGGGATGTTTCGAAACATCCAGACCCGGAAGTAACTTCACTTCCGGTCCGAGTCTGTTGTTTCGAGTCTGCTGTTCGAAACATCCCCCGGTGTTTCGAAACATCAGACCCGGAATTAAATTCACTTCCGGGTCTGATGTTTTCGAGGTCTGAGGTTTTTGTTTGTTTCGATGTCCTTGATGATTCGAAACACCCGTAACAATATTGTGATTCCTGATTAATATCAGTAATGCACTAATCCGTGGTACTGTTTCCCTACATACATGCACTATACTCTGTTCGAGCTCATGTTTGAGGGTGACATCACCGTGCGTGGTTTGGTGTCGCACCGTAGAAACTCACGCGTCGACTTTGGATTTGCAGCATTTTACGCACGCGAACAAAGTCGCACAATTGAAATGTTTGAGCGAATGCAGCGTTGCGTTATGACTCACCCTCACGCCCGAGATCGACAAGGTATCGGTTGAGGGAGTTCAGGTGCATCATGTAGTTCATCTTGGTGGTCTGTTGACCCATGATATTAAGAATATAACTAAATTATTGTTATTTTATTGATTTTTTAGTTTTTTTAATTCTTTTGTTTTTGTGTTTAACATTTTGTAGTTTTCTACACCACTTCCTTTAAATGTGAAGCGTTTTGCGAATAGAACCCTGATGTGAGGTAGTTGAATAGGGCAGTCTGGCATTAATGCCCACTGTGGTGTTTGTGTGTGTGGTTGTGTGTTTGTGTGTACGGAAACTCTATCACTTTGTGTGGACTTTCACACAATGTGTATGTATAGTCTTGTGGAGCCTTAAACTATCAAAGTTCCCACATAGCTAATTTATTATCCCTTTTTTTAGAGACGCCGGCCCATCACCTTAATTTTATACAGACAAGGTGGGCAAACAGTTGCTTGGGTCCGAATACCGGCGATGCGGCGTGTCGCATTGTTCATGCCTGAAAATGTGGGCTACGTCATAACCTGCCGAACGTTTACAAGGTTTTTGACTTGACCGAACCAGATGGATGGGTTTATCCCAGTATTTCGTGCACAGAGGGACCTTATAACAGCGTGCGGTTTGGGATTGTAATAGTCCTTTTGTCAATTGGCTGTACGGACCCATAATAACACGAAAAAGGTGTTCAGTTGACTCAGCTCGTACGAACAGGCTCAATCGATTAGCTTTTAAAACTACACATATTTTAGACCCTTCATTATTTACTAGGGGCCGCAAGAATTGAAAGATGTGTTTGGGAAAATTACATCCCCCCCTAATTAAAGTTACATACGGGCCCTATTTGGGGGTCTAGAACCTCACACACCATCGTGCTCATACCCGGCCGCCATCCCCACACCCTGACAATTTATGGGTAGATCATAATGATTGTATTGCCTACTTGCTGTTATATGCGAGATAGGCTGAGTTTTGGTTGGTTTACTGAATAATAATTTAAAACATGACCACCCCCCCTCCATCCGAAAAAATAAAATCATATAACCCCTTATTTTTCAAGTAGAACACCGGGGTAATAAAATCCCAATATTTTGTACTCACGCACCGGGCCCCAATACCAAACCATAACCTAAATTCTTAACCTAATCTTACCTAGGCCTAATAGGCCCTATAACCCCACCCTAAACCTAACCCGTGTTACAACCGGCAGAATCAATAAAGGAGACCTTTTACAATCAAGTGCATAAAAACGTATACCCTGTTTCCGAATTCGGCCTAACCTTGCTAAACGAATTTTAAGCAAGGGTCTTCATTGGGTCCCTACTGGTGGGTGCTTTCCGATGTTTTACAACACGTATTTACGTCTACTATTACATATAAGCTTGTTCCTAAAATCCAAAAGCCTGAATTTTTTAATGAGTTTTCATGTAAGAATTGTCCATAAAATCACTAAAAATGCGTAAACACTTGCTGTACACATCACAGCACGTTATTTCCCACTTCCCTTATCCTCTGCCGAATGCCCGTAATTCCGGCAGTTCTGAGAGGAGGGAACTTCGGCCCCGGGTATTTCGGCACCCGGGTGTTTTGGCACAACAGTGCATCAGAGTGCATTAAAGTTGCACTTTATTCCTGTTAAAGTACCACGCGTCGTCCATTAACAGTTTAAATTAACTGAACCACATTTTTAACATGGCATGAAAGGTCCAACAACGACTGCAAATAAACTTTTGTTCATTTCCAGTGTTGCCACGTATTCCAAAGATTGGTGTCAAGGGGAATCACACTCGACCTAAACGAGCAGTGTTGACAGGTGGCATTGTATGAATGAAGAACAACTTTTACTGTAAAGATCTGAGTGTACCTGTCCAACCAACACGGCCGCTAGTCCGAAAATGAGTTATATTGCTTCAGTCAGACAACGCACTATTCCCTTTTACTGTAGCTTGCGATGCGAAATTCGGACTAACGCACAGTGGTTTCAGAATTCACGACCCATTTTTTATTATTGCGGCACTGAGCAAGTCCGAGTCTGAAAACACTGAATTAGGCAGTATCTGAATATTTGCGCTAGTCCCGCAGAATTGACGATTGCAAGTATAATACAAGTTTTTCAAAGATCCTGGCTTAGCCTGGATCACTCGGTACGCACGTAACAACGTAGCCGACAAAGCGACAGAAACCTTTGATATTATATGCGGCGACGATATATGTGCAGCACGCATTCTATTTCCTTTTATGCTGAACGCTTATCATGTTTATGTAGGCGGCAGGTATGCTCCACGCTTGCCACGATTTATTTGGGAAACTGTGGAAGTGTTTTCAAGATTCAGACTAGTGATGTGGGTCCGGACTGAAGCATTTGTCTTTTCAATTCCGACTAATAACGGTGTCGGTACTGAGCATGGGTTATTTGTTTTTTCTCAATTAGCGGCGTTATATATCGACTAGGCGGTGTGTGTAAAAGGCAATAACAGCATATTTATTTGAAGAAACCCCACAGTTCCATTTTTTTTTAAGATTTTTGCAGTTGCATTGGTATTTGCCTAGTAAACTATACCTGTGAAGGGGTAAGCTCGAATTATCTATGTGTCGTAAACGGAAGAATTTTGTTAATTAAATAATTAATATCGGAGATCTCCGATAATATTTCCACGGCTGCTGGAAACGTCCTCCAATATGGAATAACCGGTAAATTGTGGCATGTACATGTCTACGCTCATCCATTCGTTGTTCCGTCAGTTCAGAAAATCAAGTTATAGGTAATTATTCTTGAGGTGGCAGTTTATTCACATGGACGGACCATAAACCTGATTTTCCCGCATCTGCCGTTAAAGTACCATCGGGGATCCCAATTCTAAATACAAAATCGCTTATTTTTATGATAAGTACGCATTTTGAGCATTGTTCGTTCCAGTGTTCACAACTTTCCAAAAATATCAAATTTAGAAAATTAGGGGCGCTTCTTCTAAAAATGTGCTGTTTATTGTTTTTTAAAGCTAGTGTTAAGTATCCAAAGACTAATAGCAGTCCGCTCTAATAACGTCCTGCTACTGATAGTGGTTATGAGCTTACACTATAATTTCTGCATTACTATTTCCAAAGAACTAGATTTTTCGGTTTTCGGTTGCTTGTTTTCGGTGTATAATTGGTTCTTTGGAGCAATTCCGTGACCGTGGAAAGCAGAGCGTTCCCATTTCTCAGTGGATTGATGTCCGTCCGTCCACCATGTATTTCTTATATAATTTGTGCCTTTATAGGAGGGCTTTTTAAGGATTGGCGATACTAGTAATTCAACCAATCTTGATGTAAGCAAGAAGTTTGTGACTTCCACCTGAATGTTAAGAAAAAATCAACAATCTCAATAGAAAATCTTAGTGTTCTTCTTATCGTATCCACAAGGTCATTGGTAATGACTTAGAAAATCTTAGTCATCGAAAAGTCGCCTTTCTCTTCATCTTCCTGCTCTTACACGACCCCCTCTCACACATTATCTTAGACTTTCTATCTTCTGAGTTCATCGGCTAGATTATTTATCATCACAGCAATACCGTCACTGCATTGGGTGGCGCTACACCAAAATATAATCTTTTCACGTGTAACGCTATTTGTTCGTGCACTAAGTCGTTAAAAACCAGAAGACCTATTCCGATACCTGCTGATGCAAGTCCAGGATTACGTGCAAATCTACTTGGAATAGAAACGGATGCTTATAATACCAATTGGGATAGTAGATGACGATGTGGTGGAAGAAGATGAGACGTTTACTGTTGAGCTTGTTCCTTTACCATCTGATGGAATCATGTGCTGCCTGTTCACATTATCGGTGACTATCTGAAAGACTAACGACGGTAATTAATGTTCACATCTAATTTATCTTTAAAAAATCTTTTCATATTCAATGATTTTGGTATTCTAAAAGTTCGAGGTTGGTAAACGTTTTACAGCTTATCATTAAAATGAATTGAATGCTTATAATGATCCGCCTTACCAAACAACGTTTTTTTCTGGTCCGTTTCCCGGAACCTGGACCTACATTCCCAGGCTACTCAGCCTGACACTACGAATCAACAATCTTTTGCGTAATAAAGCCAGGTAAAGGTGGTCAAGTAAGCCTGATCAGTTTATGGAAACACCCGTTTCTATGGCGCTGTTGGGGCCATCTTAGGTCTCAGCACATCATAAACGACACTGATGGTAGATAACAATTTATTGTCCTTGACGAAGGAGTTGGGAACGGGACTATAATACAGTAGGCGTATAATTTACTGCGAAAACTATTATTATCATTTATCATCATAGAGTGTATGTCAACATTCAATTTGTAGTTAAATTACCTTTAGATATTTTACAAACGATGAATTTTGTCATTTCCATTTGAAAGGTGACAACAGAGTTGTTCAGTAATTTAGGGGCTAATTTCAAAACTTGCTTTCTACACTCCTGATTCCACATGTAAAACGGGGAGGTTATACAGGTGGTAAAATTTTGTTTAAAAATCTTGTTTTTTAGAAAAAAATCTTTATTAATCATAAAAATACATCGTCAGCTGATTAAATTCAGATATAATTTGCCCAATCAAGGATCTCATGACAAAGAGCTGAGATGTAGACCAGTTGAATTATCTTTTGGAGAACCTGAGAGTGCCCAGGTGAACAGCCATAGGGAAGTTTGGATATATGAAAACCATATTGTTTTGTCGAATTTCCATTGTGAGTGTTTCCTTCTTCTACTGTTTTCCTATCTCATTTGACAAGAATCTTGAAGCTCTGCACCTATGATTACCTGGAGAAGTGGGCAGGACTGCCAAGGTCACCAATACATCCATCCTTAAAGAACCGAAACAACAAAGGTCTGCAACTAAAGGCATTTTCTATCCAACTAAAATGTATGCAGTTTGTGAAGTACCACATTTTGAAAAATGCATTGGACCAAGAAACCAATTTGTTAAGGACACATGTTGCCTAGACATGGGAGAAAGAAGCACTGCAATTGGGGTGAGGAAAGGAAAAAACCTTCCGTTCACAAGACATCTTTGCAAAGGGCAGCTAATCCGACATGACCTGTTACCACCATGTCTGGAAACGCATTGACCATCTGAACAAGAAATAACCAGAAATGCCCTGTCTCACTTGTAAAGCAGTGACAGAGAAAGATGTTAATATCCCTTGTACAGTAAAGGCCACAAGGTGGCTATGTTGGAAGACGAACAATTCAAATGAATATATGTGGAACAAGCTCCTCTACCTCTGGTCACCAGAAATGCTAATATTCTACCTAAACACCTATACAGGATTATACACTTTATATACCAGCCAATTCATACATGAATAAACAGCTCTTGATGTTTAGATCTACAACTGCACTTGATGCATATAGTCACCTGTTTGCCAGTACTGCGATCATGAAGTAGAATGGAGACATTAAAAAAAAAACCAACAGTCCTTCGTTAGATTGTCCATCAGCCAATGCCAGCCATTCCGTCTGCCAAGCACCACCACAACGAGGAGATGACCAAGCAAATTTACTCCAATGGAGTGCGGGGGCCAGTCGCCAAGAAGGCTGGAAGAACAGGGATACGGATGTTAGTACATCAGCCTGGGCTTTTGAGAATATGAACACAGTCAAATTTTTCAAAACTGAGCACGTCCCTTAAAACGTTTATGCAGATCAAACCAGGATGGCGGCCACACCGGCAATTGTTTTCAATCGGCAATAGCTAAGCTTAATGTCCTAACAATCGGATAAAGGTCTTCCAGGTCAACTCGGATTAAATTGTTACAGAAGTATCCGATTTTTCATACAATTCCTTATCTCTACCAAGACCGCCAATGGATTATTGTCTCCACCCAGGGCACTCCTAGAATGTCCTGGCAACGAGCACATTTTGGTCAATACACGATAAGACGAAGAATTTGATACAATTCCTGAAAGGCATTGACTATCCAATTTTTTTACACACCAATATACCATGTGGAAACAAGATTTATTTAATTCAGCACCCTCAAATTACACTAAAATCCGTGTTTGTCAACTTTTAATATGAAATTCCTGAAGATATTGTTTTTGCAATTACAAAATTGGCAAAATCAGAACTTTCAATTTTTTTAGTGACACCTGATATGTGAAATCTCGCGTTCACCTTTAAGTGATGAAAGTAAAGAGCTACAGTTATTGTGGGCTTGTCTGAAAATTTATTTTAAAAAAATACTAAAATACACATTTATGGTCAAATTGCATTGTAGAGCAGAAAACAATACAGGTCATTGGGGCGACCACACCCATATGGGTGAACCCTGTGGAAGCCCACCTCTAGCCGATGCCGCACCTCACCCACCGGGATCCCATTTAAAAAAAAAACCTTGAAAACCCCATGTGCTAGAGCCCACACAGACCCTTGAATAACCTACAATGGACGCCATTTGGGTTTGCCCACTTGTAACCCCATGCTAAATAGACCCACTTATAGCCCACATGGATCCAACTGGGGTTCCCCACTTGAATGGCCCTAGCCCACATTAACCCACCTTTCCCAGTTCAACCCATGAAGGCATGTTGGCTGTGTTCCCCCGCTTTATCAAATCTGAGATTTCGATATCAGAAGAAAGTGTTCTTTTGTGTCGCCTGCAAGGATTTGCAGGAGGAGGCACCTACCAGTCCACAATTGTGTGGCTGTGTTTTCAAAGTTTTAAGTTGTGGAGAAAGTTCTCATCAATAAGAATTAAAGTCCAATTTGCTACAGAAATTTGGGTTCGTAGATGCCCCTTGAAAAAAACCCTTTCAATATGTTAATGAGGTCAAGGGTTAAGCATATCAGGTCAAAGGTCATATGATGCCAAGTTATAAAATAGCTGAGAAACATCAAATTGGCCTTTTTCAGAATTAAGATTCCATTGTTACAGAACTTGGATCATAGATGGTCCCTTGGGACCCTCCTATCAGATCAAGGGTCACAGATCAAAGTCCAAGGTCATAGAGTCATGTTAATAAACAAGTGCTGATAACATCACATTGGCATCATTGAGAAATAAAAAGTCCAATTGCTACACAAGTGGATCATACCGCTTGGGAATCTTCACTGAGGTCAAGGAACAAATGCCAAGGTTAAAGGTCATATAAGGTCAAGTTATAAAAGGGCTGAAAACCTCAAATTGGCATAATTTGAAAAAGTTAAAAGTTGTTACAAAAACATCTCCAAATGTGACATACACATATTTTATCACACACTTTCCTATGGGCCAATGTAGTTGACACATTTTTTGTTTTCTACTATCCAGGTTGTCAACCGATTTAACTCCAAATTTGGAATTGGATCTTTATGGTGGTATGATTTCAAACAGGGAGAAACTTCCGTCATATGAAAAATCAGACCATGATCAGGCCACCCTCCTGTAAATCATTTTTGTACTAATTAGGGGTCTTTTCAAGGTAAATTTATCTAAATCTTCATATGCATGTTACGTTCCCATTGTAATCTTCCCACTTTTTGTAATTACATTAACTTTACATTATTTATGTGGCAGCTCAGTAATCTTCTCTACATTGTGTACATTTGCAACCTTGAAACTTGGCACAACTTTTTTCGTAACTTTTCACAACTTTGTGTAACTTTTTATGACGTTGCATAACTTTGTGCACTTGTCACAACTTAGTGTAACTTTATGTAGCTTTTCACCAACATTGCACAAAAGTTTTGTAACTTTCTGCCACTTTGCGGAACTTTAGGTAATTTTGGGCAACATTGTATAACTTTCAAATTTTTGTGTAAACTTTAGGTAACTTTTCACAACATTGCATAGCATTGTGCAACTTTTTGTAAAGTTCAGAACGTTTCACAACTTGGCGTAACTTTTCACAACTTTCGTAACTGCGTAACTTTTCAACACTTGCGCCAAACTTTGAGTAACTTTTCGCAACTTTGCATAACTTTGGACAACTTTGGGCAACTTCTGTAATTCCGCAACTTTGTGCATTAATTTGCACATTTTGGACAACATAGTGCTAACTTGTGCAACTGGGCAATTTAAAAAACCTTGCCAATGTTTGTAACTTTGCAAATCTTCCCAAGTGACATGGGGCCTGATAATATTTCAACGGCTGCTGGAAACGTCCTTCAAATTGGAGAATAACCGGGAAATTGCGGCATGTCCATGTATACGCTCATCCATCGTTTGTTCCGTCCAGTTCGGAAAAGTCAAATTAGAGGGTAAATTTTCTTGAGGTGCAAGTACTTCAGTCAGGTGACGACACTAAATATGATATTTCCAGCTCTGCCGTTAAGTACAATAGGGGAAAATATCCCATTCTAAATACAAAATCGCTTATTTTATGATAAGTACGCATTTTTGAGCATTGTCGTTCAAGGTGTTTATCAACTTTCCAAAAATATCAAAATTTAGAAAATTAGGGGCGCTCTTCTAAAAAGTGCTGTTATTGTTTTTGTAAAGCTAGGTAAAGCTATCCAAAGACTATAGCATTCCGCTCTAATACGTCTGCTACTGATAGTGATTTATGAGCTGACACATAAGTCTGCATTACTATTTCCAAAGAACTAGATTTTTCGGTTTTCGGTTGCTTGTTTTCGGTGTATTAATTGGGTCATCTGGAGCATCCGTGGCCGTGGAAAGCAAGCTTCATTCTCAGTGGAATTGATGTCCGTCGTCAACCATGTATTTCTAGATAATTGGTGCCTTAGAGGGAGGTTTTTAGGGATGGGCGATACTAGTAATCAGACAAATCTGATGTAACAAGAAGTTGTGACTTCACTTGTGTGTAGAAAAATCAACAAATCCAATCGAAAATCTTAGTGTTCTTCTTATCGTATCCACAAGTCATTGGTAATGACTTCTTAGTGTATCACAAGTCATTGGTAATGACTTAGAACATCTTATGTCGTTGAAAAGTGTAGTAATCTAATTTTGATATAGGCTAGATTTATTATTATTCAAAGCAATACTCAATTGCATCGTGCGCTACACCAAATATATCTTGCAGTGTAACCTATTTGTTCTTGCACTAAAGTCCGTTAAAACCAAGAAGACCGATTCCGATTACCGCTGATGCAATCCAGGATTACGTGCAACATCTACTTGGAATAAGAGGAGGGATCTATAATACCAATTGGGATAGTAGATGACGATGTGGTGGAAGAAGATGAGACGTTTACTGTGGAGCTTGTTCCTTTACATTGATGGAATCCAGTGAGGCCTGTCACAGTACGGTGACTAATTAAAGATAAAACGACGGTAATAAGTCTCACACTTAATAGAGCTTTACAAATCTTTTCATATTTCAATGGATTTTGGTATTCTAAAAGTTCGAGGTTGGTAAACGTTACAGCTTATATTAAAATGAATTGAAATGTTATAATGATCGACTTACCAAACAAACGGTTTTTTCTTGGAGTTTCCGTAACCTGACTACATTCCCAGGCTAGCTCAGCTGACAACCTACGAATTCAAACCATCTGCGGTAATAAAGCCAGGTAAAGGGGTCAAGTGCCTGATCAGTTTATGAAACACCCGTTCGCCTGGCGCTGTGGGGAGTCAATTAGGTGCCTAAGCACATCATAAACGACACTGATATGTATATAACAATTATTGTCCTTGACGAAGGAGTTTGGAACGGGACTAGAATACAGTAGGCGTATAATTTACTGCGAAGAATATTATTATCATGTATCTCATAGAGTGGTGTCAAATTCTAATTTGTAGTTAATTACCTTTAGATTTACAAAGATGAATGTTGCTGGCCATTTCATGTTGAAAGTGAGCAAACAAAGTTGGGTTTTTTTTTTTTTAACTCTCCTTTTTTTTACTCCCCCCCCCCGGGTAATTTAGGGGTGCAAAATTCAAAAACTTGTGTTTGCTAACTCATGATTCCACAATGTAAAACGGTGAGGGTTATACAGGGGTTAAAATTGTTTCAGTTGTGTAAAAATCGTATTAACATTATAGAATACATCGTCAGGATTAAAATTAGATCTAATTTGCCCAATCAAGGATCTCATGACAAAGAGATGAGATGGTAGACCAAGTTGGAAGATCTTTTGGAGAAACACTGATGAGTGCCCAGGTGAAACAGCATAGGGAAGTTTTGGATATAAGAAAACCATATTTTTGCTCGAATTCATGGGAGTTCATCATCTGCTGCTTCCCTATCTCATTTGACAAGAATCTGGAGCTTGGCAACGAGATGACCTGGAGAAGTGGGCAGGACTGCCAAGGTACCCCAATACACCCATCTGTAAGAAACAGAACACAAGGTCTGCAACTAAAGGCATTTTCGATCAACTAAAATGTATGGCAAGTTGTGAAGTACCACATTTGAAAAATGCAGTGGGCCAAGAAACCAAATGTGTTAAGGAAACATGGTGTCTAGACAGGGAGAAAAGAAGCACTGCAATGGGTGAGGCATAGGAAAAAACGTCTGTTCATCAATGAACTTTGCAAAGGGAGCTTAGCCGAATGGGACTCGGTTACACCATGGCTGGAAACGCATTGACCAGTTACAAGGAAATACACAGAAATGCCTGTATACAACGGTGGGGAAAAAGAAGTGACCCAAAGGTGGAAAAGGGGAAAGAATAGGATGTAATATCCGTAAAGTAAGGGCCAAACAAGGTGCTATGGTGGGAGACGACACTGCAAAGAATATCAGGTGGAATAAGCTTCTCTATTCATGGTCCCAGAAATGCTGAAAGTCACCCTAAGCACATACAGGATTTATACACTTCATATACCAGCCAATCAGAATGAATATACAGGCTCTTGGAATGTTTAGAGATAACAATTGCACTTTGATGCATATATTCAACATGTTGCCAGTGCGCGATTCATGAAGGTAAACTGGGACATTACAAAGTTTTCCCCCTTCGTTAGATTGTCCATCAGCCAATGCCAGCCATTTTCGTGCAAGAACACCACCAAAACGAGGAGTATGACAAAGGCAAATTACTCCAACTGGAGTCGGGGGCAGTCGCAGAAGGCTGGAAAGAATGGATTCCAGGAGGTAGACAAAAGCCTGGGCTGATATTATGAACACTCAATACGGATACGTACTTAAACACGGTTGATGCAGATCAAACCAGGATGGGCCACACCCGTGCAAGGTTTCAATCGCAATAAGCTAGCTTAGTCTACAAGCTGATAAAGGTTCAGGTCAACTCGGATAATGTACCAATGATCCGATTTTCATTAATTCCTATCTGATACCAAGACCGCAAATGATTATTGTCTCCACCAGGTCACTCTAGAATGGCGGCAACGAGCACATTTGGTAATACGATAATACGAAGAATTTGATACAATTCTGAAAGGCATATGACTATTCCAAATTTTTACCACCAGTATGACATGTGGAAAACAAGATTATTTAATTCAGCACCCTCAAATTACACTAAAATACGTGTTTGTCAACTTTTAATATGAAATTCCTGCAAGATATTTTTTGAAGTACAAAATTGAAATCTGGACCAGACTACTTATTTAGCAATAATTGAAATTGCCATGAAGCTATAGTTTATATGAAACAAGTTTGTAGTTTTTCTAATATTGCAGCTGCTACGTACGAATTTGAAAGTCCATCGTACCACACGACTGAAACCGATACCAATCACATTGTTATGGTAACTATTGTAAAGCGTGGCATGACAAATGAAAGAAGCACCGTCCGTAAGTTGTTACTACTATTGTGAATTTTAGATATTTTGATAAGAAGAATCATGGAAACACAGTGGCGTACCCGGGGGAAGCATCCCCCCTGTGGGTAATCTTGCCCCCTCTTCCCCCTGAAAAATTAGTGATTTACGTAGGCCATATACTATACTAACACATTTTAATATATGCTTTCCCCCCGGAAAATATATGTGCCCCCTTTGCCACTGTGGAAGCATAAGTGGCTAATCCCAGTGTAGAATGTTTTATATTTCGCCGGACTCATAGTCTACCTACAACCGTCAAAGAATAGGGCACTCGATTCAGTTGACCCTTGACGCAACATTGGTTTCACGCTTTATCCGTTGTCGTCTATGGACCCCGGACTATGGCTCTCCTTTTACACTGGATTATACCCAAATTAAAGCCACTATCAGCGATTTTTAAAAAAATATAAACAAATCGCGCCCCCTATTTTCGGAAGTCCATTTTTTTGCACTGTTGTATTGGAAATGTTTGTATTAAAGACCCCTGGAAGTGGCTAAGTGTAACACGTCGTATTTTTCAAGCAGTGATTATTTTTATGCTTTGTTTACTAATAAAAGTCGGGATCGGACTTTTTTTAGCTCAAGAAACAGTCGTAAATTGCATCTTCAATACCGCTTAAAATGCGTTGGTGTCTGTTTTTCACAAAGAACTGTAATATAAGTTGTTGATATGACCTAACACTAGCAATTAAGAGACAAATTGGGCATTTTGAATTTGAAAAAAAAATGACTGATAGTGGCTTTAAGGACTTTACACCTTTCTCACCAAATGGATCATATCTGACCCAGAGATGGAATAGTGTATAATTCTGATGTGTCACTTTTGGGATCTTGGATGGCAGATAATACCACATAATCTAAGGTTGTGTATTGCATAAGACTACATGATAATTTCTTAGAAATGCCACTGCAAATAAGGAATCTTTGACTGCTCAGGATTTTCTTGTGTCTGCACTTTACAAAGGTATAGTGTTATGCAACATTCAACCTTGGATTATGGCATTAACCGTCCACCTTTTGTACAAAAACAGACACATGTGGGAATTTATACACTCTAACTGACTGAACCAGTCCGTAAAGGTGTAAGCCTAGGATAAGTCCACTTGATGTGGGGCGTTTCCTTAACCTGACTCATCTGACACACTTATGAATTCGGAAACCTTAACAGAATAAACATGTGCTTTATTCCATAAAGGGTTGCCGAATTCATAAGTGTGTCAGATGGGTCAGGTTACTTAACTCCCCTTGCTGTGGTGTGAGCTGAGGCACGTTGAAGGCACAAACTATCCCACAAGATTTGATTAATCTTTCCCTGCAGATGGCCAACGCACATTAGTGTTGGAAAAAAAAAAACCCTGCGCTTGTCCGGATTCGAACCGGTGACCTTCGTATTACTAACACGACGCTCTTGCCAACTAAGCTCTCACGCCAGGGTTGGTAGAGGAGCGATAGATATTATCTATAGGTGTTAGGTCCTAAAGGTGTTCTTCGCTTTCCTAGTGGATAGCATCAGAACGGTATATACGATTTATATTTGTAATTGAAATTTTAACTACTTAGTTCTCCAGGTAGACAAGGATGCATATTTTATTAATCTTCCCCTTGAGATGGCCAGAGCACATTAGTGCTAAAAAAACCCCAAGCGCACATGGGTTTAGATAGATAATATCTATCGCACCTCTACCAACCCTGGCTTGAGAGCTTAGTTGGCAAGAGCGTCGTGCTAGTAATACGAAAATCGCCAGTTCGAATCCGGCCAATCGCACATCCGGGTTTTTTTCAACACTAATGTGCGCTGGCCATTTCCAGGAAAATATTAATAAAATATACATTCTTGTCTACCTGCCCGGAGAACTAAGTTGTTAAAATGTCTATCCCACAAGTTGTTACACTGTTTGTTCTTAAGACTCTTACAATTCTTGAAAACAACCAAATCACTATGTCCTCCTGTTAATTGTCCACTGTGTGGTCTTACATGCATGATCGCACTGAATTTATGCTTCATCCAGAATATTAGCCAGTGGTTCCAATTGAAGTGGTTCAAATTTTACAACCGTGTTAGCTAATGATAACGATAATATTAGTTATCGGTATACTGCTGAGAATAAAGTAACGCCATTCTACAAAGTGTTTTTATGACAATATCAGATTGCTTTTATAAAAATTTTACTCCTAATTACTATAGCGATTCGAACTCTTGACGAGACTGCTCAAGCCGGTGTCGATTACATCGCGCTAGATGATACTGCAGTTGTATTTGAACCAGGAGACGAAATGAAGGAATATCCCATTACTATAATTGGTGATAGCGCCGAAGAAGATTTTGAACGTTTGCGAGTTGAGCTAGGTGGAGATTCCTTGGGAAAGCAATCTTTTACGATAATAACCATTGATGACGATGACCGAATGACAGGTAAACCATCTCGATTATTCTAGCAAGGGAGTCATACTTCCTGAGCTTATAGATGAAAATAATATGATGCATGATTCTAGCAGATCTATGACGATGTAATTACGGTCGCTTGAAACTCTGAAACAAAGACTGGACTGACATACATTAGCGCTCGTTCTCTGGTATCCACGTAAACAGTCCTCTGTGGCTCAGTGGTAATTCTCACGCCTGGATGGCGAGAGGACCGGGTTCAAGACCGTGTATTTTTCGTCTTTATTTTATTCTGTACTCGCCAGTTTCTCCGAGCTTCTATATAATATTAAAAGATGAAAATGATGTAAAATTGTGAAAAACGTAGCTTTCACATATTAAAGACATTTATCAGGTCTTTATATTCATTTCGCCTGATATGGTTTCTAGAAAAGCTAAGTACTCTAAATTGGAATTTTCCAAGTATTGTGCAAGTTGAAGCTTGCATCATAAAATGTCATCATTGAATATTTCTATTGGATAATGTAATATGATGTCATTTATGTGAGATTTAATTGGATGATGTAAGATGATGTAATGACTATCTTAGATGGGGGAAATTAGCGGTGAGATTATAATTAGTATCCGCTGGAAAGACTCTAGGCCAGTAGTTAAAATTAATTTTGATCTGCAGAATTAATAGATCTGTGCAGTAAATGGTACCCGGATCAATTTGGTATTATAGGCTGGTATTCTGAAAGGGAGACTAACTTTAGTCCTGGGTTTAAACCAGGGTTAGTCCTACATGAGTGGACCTTTTTTCTTCCAACATGCTCTAAAAATGTGCTGTAATGGGTGAGACATTTCCTCATGGATGGGCTGTTTCGACCCATCCATGAGGAATTTTCTCACCCGTTGCATTTAACTTTCCACATCATTTTGAATGAGCCAAAAGCCAAAAGAGCTTCAGTTTATGGACTCAAAACAGATTCGAGTTTGTGGTCCTAAAAATTAACATTTGTTACAGATGGACTTTCATGGAAATATACGGTTTGTTAGTGCTGCTGAATGTTTGTGTCTTCAAGAGACCTATAAAACCTTGTCCTCTTGAACTGCTTGAAGTTATCCTCAGGACTGCTCTGAAAGAGGAACTTTTGAAATCTTCGGCGTAAAGATATATCATTGTTGAACTGCAACGCTTCTAATTCTGGACATTAGTCGCCACGTCGGTGTAGACATCATTAGTGTAACCATGATTAGTTGTAATTTGTCTTTGACATTTATATAATATTGATTGGCTTTGAGTATGATACAAGAATATATAGCACGAGCTAGAAAAATATTGTACGAGTCGAAGACGAGTACAATATTTTTCTAACAAGTGCAACATATTCGTGTATCATACGAAAAAAGCCATTCAATATTATTATTATTATTAGTTAAATATCAGGCTGACTCAAACCAAACCTTGCGTTGACAGTGTTGTAGTCCAACTGGCGAACGATACAGTGTTTCAATAATGGCGTTCTCGTTAAAATGCCCGGATGCGATAAAATACAAAGTTTTCTTTGCACCACTGGAAGCCTGATATAAATAATAATCTAAATTCTTGAATCGATGATTTAAATCAATCAAAAATAAATTTGTTATGTAGATCATTTGTGCACAAGGCTCGTGTATTTGTTTTAAGCATTCTTGTGATGTCGTAGCACTAGGACATGGGCATGGCGCAGAAAATTCGTAATATGGAGCGTGTTTGACCCCAACATGTGAAGAGCTTTTTCCAAACCGTGTTAAATCCACAGATTGCACTTCTGAGGAAAAACGCGAGTTTTTGATATGGACATTTTGACTTGGTTAATTTAGTTGATATGCATATGGATTAAGGAATGGCAATGTGGAACTAAAATAATGTGTTTGGTTGGAATTCTGAAACTTCATTTATTTCTTTATTGCCTCTTTTGTTGTCAAAATTAAATGGACTTAACACATTTTGTCAGAAAACCCACTTTCTAGAAACACCCTTCTCAACAGCTATGGATCTAAGTTTAGTACCCCACTGTAAAGAGGTTGGCAAAAGACTTTAAAATAACAAAAAAAATTATCCGAAATCTCATGTGCTTTTCTAATTATACTTTTTAAATCTTTTGAATAAAATGGTAATTTTCCACAAATTTTGGGATTTCCCGAAGATTGACCATTCTTTCAATGTACGCTTACATTTCATTTAACTCACCGTAAATGGTCACCGTATTTTTTTGTATGTAAGAAAAAAGGTGTACTGAGCCTGAATATTAGTAGTGATTAAATAAAAAAAAACATTCAAATCCTATTCTGCCCATTTCCGGGCCTGTTTTATTAAAAATTTCCGGAAATAGCCGAAAACCTCCGAAAACTTAATGTTTGATATCTCAGCAACGGAATGAGATACAAACCTGAAGTAAAGACTAAAAGTTGTATTTTTACGAGTTCAAGAAGTCTATGTAAATATAAATTTTGATACCCAATGGACTTAACAAGGTTTGGAAATAAGCTCTATACACCGACTAGGTCAAAATCAGAGTCAGGCTAACAGTTTCTAATTTTGTTCTCTCTCTCTCTCTCCCTTCAAAAGCGTATTCCCTTGACAAGTATATCTACCCAGTTCAAGAATCTTTAAAGGAAGCTGTGGTTACAGTATACAGAGAAGGAGATACCACCAAGGACGGTCATGTTGGTAAGTTTAGGCTGCATATAAAGAACACGGCTCGGTTATTCCACTCTAAGCTTTGATTTTACCTTTCTACTTCAATTCTACCTTAAATTAAACGGGTTATCTGTTCATTCCACAGAGCTATTCACAACCGATATCAGTGCTCTGTCTCCCAGTGATTACCAAAGCACAACCTTGGAAGTTGATTTTCAACCAGGAGAAGAAATGCAGATTAGGGCTGTTCCGATTACTGACAACGATATTGTTGAATCATCAGAGTCTTTTGAAATCGCTCTGAGAGATCCAGTAAATGGAAAACTGGGGATACCCAACTCTGCAACCGTCTTAGTGGATGACGATGATGGTGAGTTATTTCCGGTGTACTATCAGGGTAATTGAGCCATAGAATTTTTTTTCTCAGAAAATATAGTCAGAAAAAGTCATCCCCCAGAAAAAGAAAGTGTTCTCAGAAAAAAGTCCGAAGTTAGGAAACCCATTTACCCATTTATATCTTCTGTTAAGGCACGAATTCAATACTCAACTGGTGGGCGTTTTCCGGTTCTACCCGGTTCCGCGCGGTTCAATTAATTCTTTGAGTTTGCTGAATTACTTAATCGGGTTAAAGGATTCAGAAGGTTGAGCGGATTAAATGAACCGCCTGGAAGCGGGCGGAACCGGAAAATGCCCGCCGGTTAAGTATTGATTTGGTCCCTAACCGACTCTGCTATCATGGTTATTGATGCTGAATAAAAAATGAGACCATTTTGTAGTTATTTCTTTTGTCTATGTAATATAAGGGGTGCAGCGTTTATCGGTCTTTTGCTATTTTGGTACCTTTCGGTTTCCCATAGGGCAATCGTAATGATCCGGACATTTAAGGGCAGTGTCAACCTTGAGTTTCCGAGTATCTATTTTGGTTTGTAACTTTGCAAATATTTGATTATTGTATGTAAAAGTATACATTTCTAGAAAGAAAATTGGACGATAAACCCGATGATGGCATCAGATTCATGTAAAACTTTCCGTATTTTTAGAAAAATACTAAAAAACATGATTTTGCCCCAAAAATTTCAGACAGCAGAACAAAGACAATTTGAATTTTCATGATTTCTTATGTTATTTTTTAGAAACAAGACAAATTTTTCTAGGGGCGGTTTTTTTTCATTTTTCAAAATAGAGCTTACTTTTCGAAATATAAGGAAAAATGTCAAAAAGCGTGATTTTTACCTTTCTTTTCCAAAATTTGAGTATACAGTGTGAGTCAATAAAAACCCTACATTCAGGAAAGATTTTTTCTTCAAAGGTTAAACGTTATTTTTGCTTGAATATTTGCTTTGGTTGTTTACAGGAATAAACAGGCTATCAGAAGATTTTTATTTGGTGTCATTCGGACTTTTGGTTCAGAAACTATGTCAATTTTGCGGTGAGACCTAAAATTTCTGTTTGGCCGATTTTAGCAGCTTTTAGCCATACAATGCGGAGAGACTGACACCGACGTATGCCACAACACATTATAGCAAAGACAATTCACACATGCAATTTCAGATGGTATCGATTTCTTCTCGACAAAAACATATCAGTTTGAATAAAATGATCTATTGTGTACGGTAACATAAATTACAAGTAAAATATCTTCAACAAATTAAATTACCATTAATATTGTTCAATCATTAAGAGTCAGTTTTTGAAAATCACTCCATATCAATGTCTCAGTTCATGACCATAATGAAACTGCTCAGAGAATTTTGTTTTACATCTCTAAGGTAAATATTTTGCACAAATACAGTATACTCAGCGTCCATAAATAGCGAGAAGAACTAAAGCCTAAGTTTTCTGTAAATAAATTGCAATTCAAACTTAAAATTCAATATCGCACTGTTTTTTTTCAAACGGCATACAAAACCTCCTATGGTTTCACTTTGGCTCCCAAGTTTCGTTGTAGGTTAAAACTATGAAATCTTGCTGGACCAAAGTAAGCTGTGGTCTTACACTAGTTATCTCGACTTTCTTATTTGAGAAATTGAACATTTTTTCGCTCAGCATTTTCTTTTGTAATCTCAAGGATATTATTTTATAATCCTTCCACCTTCTATTGTTTAACAATAATTTGGTGTTAAATGTTTGTACTCAAATCACTGCTGAAGACCATGTTATTCTATGTAAACGATGCATCTTTGTTTGGCTCAAAATCGGCCAAACAGGATTTTAAGTCTCTCAGCAAAATAGGGATAACTTCTTCCTCCAAAGTCCAAATGACACCAAATAAACATTTTCTGAAAGCCTGTTTAACCCTCTTTATAACCAAAGCAAACATTTGAGCAAAAATAATTCTTAACTATTTTAATTATTTTTTATTCTGAATGTGGGGTTTTTATTGACTCACACTGTATATTGGAGAATATCTTTAGCTAGAAATCGAAAAATGAAAAATTGAGAAAAACGTCCCTAGAGAAGACCGATTGCTATCGGAGGAAAGTTAAACCTTACCTTTTACTTTGGTATTTTTGGAGTTGTCTGAAAATTTGCCAAATTTTGCGAAAATTGAACATTGAGAAAATCTGTGTTTTAGTAAAAAGTCTTTCTCAAATAACTTCACCTTTTAACTTCAAAATTGAGTATGTTGTGCAAGTGATGAAAATACATCTTTATGCACTATTGAATCAAACCTCTTGTCTTCAACTCCAGAAATCAGAAGAAATTGAAATTTCATCTGGGCTAAATTAGCGCTTTGTTTACATTTTCAAATAGTATCTTCCGTTTTTTTCCAAGATGCGTTCGCGCAAAAGTACATTAAAACACGCGCACGCTTCATTACGCAGCAAAAAATCACCACGTGACGCGATGCTGTGCCTTGCGACTGGCGGCGCGTAATGTGCTTAAATTCCCTCCGTTAAGAGCATGTGGTTTTTGTGACTTTAAATGGTCAAATAGCTGTTTTAAATCGGCAAAAAATACAACTCAGGATTATCTGTATTGGATAACCTTTCTTGGTAACGATAGAACACAGGTTAATGTTTAAAAGGGTGCAAAAATCAGAAATTCGTGTAAAAACAAAAGCACTAGGGTTAACACTGTCCTTAAACCCATAAATCGCCATGGTTTCATTATTAAGATCTGTGCTTTATTCGTTTGGTGTGTTTGTTAATTTCGAGGTAGGCTACACAGTATGAATAAATTGAGATCACTTTTCCTACAAAAATCTCTCAATGCCCCTTTAAATTTAAGCCTTCTTGAATGAGAACATCTTTAAAGGTATTACCCGTATGGATGTACTATGTATACAT
This sequence comes from Ophioderma brevispina, assembly GCA_023653785.1. NCBI lineage: Eukaryota > Metazoa > Echinodermata > Ophiuroidea > Amphilepidida > Ophiodermatidae > Ophioderma > Ophioderma brevispina. Next base: position 23,550 of record JAMKCH010015244.1, on the reverse strand, counting down.
GGGTGGGCGAGTACGAAGAATCTGACTCTGAAAATAGTTTTAGTTTCACTTTAATGCTACAATTGTGACATCAGAATGACATCAAATGTGATAGTTCGTTTGGATAAGGAGAAGCTTCCTTCTCCGGTCAAGCTGGTATAGACCTTCGTTGCTGTCGACATGGTCGATGTCGATAAGCCAGAGTGAACGCCATCGCAAAGCTCTTATAGTTATAGTCTGTTTTTTTATTCCTGTCAGTAAACGCATATTGTCGATGTTAAGAATTCATTTGGAGGGGGAGTGTTGAGATTAAAACTAAAAAGTCGTTTAACACAACCAAAATACTAAACTTTGTTTCAACGAATCTGATGCTTTTCACCCTTTACATGAACTTTTTAATATCGAATATGCAAAGGCTTCATAACAGATTTTGCCCCAAAAACTATTTTAATGAACTGACAGAGAATAAAATATCCTACTATAATCTGCCTCACTTTGCATTTTTAAAATAACGAAAGCGAGGCAGTGGGGGCGCTAGCAAGCACCAACACAACACTCACACCATTTTGGGTATACAATTAATGGCAAGGGCCAATTAGGTTAAGGTCCATAATGATGACCAGTTCGATTGTACGTTCGTAAACATGAATACAGCAGCTGGGTGCGCACTCTTCGTCTATGCGGCATATAAGCAGGGTTGATGGCAAAGCGAAATGTACGTCTAATCGGTAGATCACTATGTACGCGGAGTAATTTATGGTCGGCATTACCACTAATTATATGGAGCCACATCATTTTCTTTTCCAAATTGCTTCAGTGATATATTCCTTCGGAAACAATGAATATACGACCAGTGAGATTGAAGGTACAGTGAGGGTGGCGATTGCGAGAAGCGGATATCTTGGCAAAGCGACCTCGTGTGTAAGTCTCATACAAGAACAGCAAAAAAAAAATCTTCTGAAAGAAATAATAGAGTATACATTATTCTATTATTTTTTAGTCTATTACAGGTCTTCCTAATATACATTCTACTATACGTATGTTATAAATCAGTCTCGTGTTAATACGTCAATTGGATTGTTTATCCTTATTATTTTTCTGAAATACAAGTATATGATCATGGTCTACATTATATATTTGTATTGTTAATTAACAAGCAACGATATTTACGTGCCATTCCGCAACATTGGGTTTACAGTGTCTCGAGGTATGAGTTTACATGAAACTATAACCACAATTACACCAAAAGGGAGATGATTCGGTTGTTGCGCGTTCCTCTCATAGGAGTAAATCCCGGGGGGATGGGGGGATATATGCCCCATATTTGATTGGAGGGGATGGTCAATACGCTCTCCCCCCCCCCAATGTTGATGCCCGTCATGCGTTTTGACCAAAAATAAACCTAATATTTTACCATTTTTGTTTAAAAAGGGTAAATTTTGGCGAACTTCGCAGCGAATTTTCTTCTAATTACAATCACATTAACGAATTTCAGCTTCTAAATGGCAAAATTTTTTGGGCGCGCTTCGCGCGCACATGCATGCTAGTAATGGATCTTTTAGGCAAACTCCGGTTCAATCATAAATTTTCATCAACCCCATCCCCCATGTAAAAAGAAATTTACGCCACTGGTTCCTATAGAAAAGCACACCGCCACAACCACCCCAGGAAGGCAACACTAAGTCATTCCGCGATTCTAGGTATTAATTATATTCTTCACTCCGTTTTTCACAGAATTACTGAAGTGTTCAATATCAGGTTTGAGTTGGATCTCTCTATCGAAAGATAGCATTTTGCATATCAAGCTTGAACCAATTTCAGATTTATCTTTCAAATTGTATATATGATCTGTTTGATGTTATCAATTTCGAGCAGATATACGGACATTGGAGGGCACGTTCCAGCAGTCAACTAATATTGATTTGAAATGTTGGGCAATTATTGAATTTGGTCTTGATCAATCGATCCTTTACATTGATATTAATATTGTCAGACGCCATTCCCGAGGATTCGGAAGAATTTCGGGTCGAATTGCAATCCCAATAAATCTGATCTAGGTGAAACCAGCATCTGCTGTGGTGACCATTCAAAAAGGCCAAGGTATTGTAAATTATATACCTAATGTACCCCACTTAATCTACAAAACCCCATACACAAACGATAGAGGTGTGACTTTTTCAGGTTAGCTGAAGTTGGGAGTAAAAAAAAATACATGCCTAGACAAATTTTCAATATGGGTAGGGTACAATAGGGGTGTAAACGTTCGCCTTGAGGTAAATAGTAAACAACTCATAGAAGAAACAACCTATAGCGTATCTTCATAAACATAAATTCGTCGATCTATTACATAGGACGGAATGTCTGAATTATCAATTTTTACGAATAAGAGAAATGGTACTAAATACCAAAATCTTCAAACATGCCAAGTGCCGAACCTTGCAAGTAATTCATGAAACTTATAATCTTAATTAGAAATTTTGAGTATGTTACATACAAAGGCTTAATGTATTACATAGTGACGAATGTTGAGCCCTCTGTCATAGAAGTTTATAGTGATTTCTAAGCTTTTAAATACTTTTGCTTGTATCACAAGTCATTGGTATAAATAGCTTGTGGTGGTGTCAGGATTTATTCAACTTCGTAAGCTTATCCGGGGAAGCCGTGTCGTCATGATAAGGAGTTCCTAACATGGCCGCTTTTTTTGAGACTGGGGTGGATTGGGAACAGTCGGGGGTTACACTCTACTCTTATTCGACACTGACTGCGATGTACATGTACAGTTGTGACTATCTGTACACGGGACCCTACTGCTGAACGTCCCCTCCGAAGGACGGGATGCTTTCATTGATTAATTTGCCCAATTCAGTGAACCATGGAGGAGAGCGTATTCTGTATTGAATCAATAGGTTTTATACAGATCAAATCCAGATTGAACACCCGAATAAATCCCAGCAAGTGACCCGCCGGGATTCGAACCCGGGATTTTTTTACGGTTAAATTTGCGCACATGCAAGAACTCTAGAGCTGAGGCCACGCTCTCTCACGTATCCCTCAATAAAATGTGAATAATCATCGTGTATTGCAGCCAGCGTTAATCTCAGGACCCAATCTCCCCCCAAACACTATCCATTAGGCATACTGATGATGTACTTGGATCTTGCCATAAGGGACCCACATCTTATGTTGTTAGTTTCCCGATACATGAAATGGGGTTTGTTGTTCTCGGCGTATTTTATATTTTAGCCTTTAAGAATTCATCCTGATATTGCCAACTTAACAAAAAAATTATAATGATATAAAAATATGGGCTGTCTGTACCCCAGAATTTGCTATTAAACAGTTCGCCATACAGCTAATTGTTGCCTACAATGCATATGTAATTTTTTGCACGTCATAATAATTCTTTAGTGATAAATCCCGAAAAAATGCGTTAAGTTTAGTAGGGTTCACGAAGATTTGCAGATATTTTTCTATAGTATGAAGGTGCTGAATCAGATTTGGGTCCGACCGTATGGGAATGTGGGAACTTGTAAATTAAGGGGGTTGTAAAAATTAGGACAGGGTAAATTTGAAAATCAAGTCAAATTCTGTCTAAAGTAAAATAAGTATTTGTCTCATTCACAATGATTAAGAAAGGATTATAGTTTGTTCTAGGCTCGGACCTTTAGTTTTACTCACACGAGAAAGCCCTGATAAGGTTCAAGGTAATCCTAAGGCAAACGATATGGTTATCAGATTTTGTTAAATGATGGTTCTTATTAAAACATGGTTTACATTTAAACACAATTGGACTTTATTTCAAAATTACCCCTGTACTTCTTCCCCAAACTTGGTTGGGAGAAATGGATTATCATTTATCAACCCACTACTTACCATTGATCATGTATCTAATTATAGTTTGTATACGAATGATAAAATTAGTAAACAAATACCTATTCACAAAAACCTTAATTTGAACAAACACTCGTGATGTTCAGCTCAAACCTAGTATCGGGGACTCGTGTGGGATTTATATATACGACATACAGGGTTTCTACCTGGCAGTATTATTGTGGACTACACAACCGTTGTTTGATCCTACATCCACCCGTAGGTTCTGAAGTATCATCCAAAACATATAGCTGCTGCAACTGATGCTGATGGATTTTCGGAGGTTTACTTTTAAAAGTTTACCTACCCAGACACAGGTAAAATTTTCAAGACTTTTGTACTAAATACATTCACCATGTGCTGAGGGTCTGAAGAAGATCTCACACCACATGGGCATGTGTAAAACTGTAAGGAAAACGATATTTATATCATCGGGGGGTGGCCTAGTGTTGATGTGTCCTAATCTTTCGTGCAGATTCGATAACTCGGCAAGTTGAGGAATTTTGCAAAATTCTTTCGCTAACTTACAGAAAAACACAGATATGAGGTATGAAGTTGGAGTTTCGGTTAACCATTTTAATATGCCTAGTGCATGGTCAAACTTAAGTCATGGACATGCACCATACAGATTTGCATACCAAGGTCAAAAAAAGGTATTAGAGTTCAACTATGCAAAGAGGTGGAAAGCAGGAGGTGTATTGGGAAAGCAGGCGAAACTAGGGTCCGGAGAACAGGCCTGCCTTCAGTTGGTTATTGAATAGTAGCAAATGTGATAGATTTTTAGCTATTTAGGTGCCAATTCGTAGCACAACTGTCTACAATTAAATATGAATGGAGAACTTATATTATAACATAATCTCATTCCTACAACTATTAAGAAAGTTTTAAAAAGACAATAATTTGAGCGACTATATAACACGAGATCATGGTTATAACGCCTTAAAGGGATGCTACCCCAACCCAGATTTCTCAAACATCGTCATGATTAATGAACATCTTTTGCAATATCCCACCTAAACGCCGCTTTTAAGGGTTGAGCATCATCATCATCACAACCTCATCATCATCTCAGCATTAGCATGCATCATTATCATGAAATATCAGGATCATTATCATAATCAGCATTCACTCACTGTAGTATACTGTTTATTCTCGTATAGATGAAAAACCACCCTTCTGATGGCGACTTTGGATGGGATTATTATCGCTGCCTTCGTGGAGGTATAGTCATAATAATCGTCAGAATACGGCACTGTATGTGTTGCGCCTACTGTCTCGCCGCAAAGTCGGTCAATGTGCAAGGATTCCCAACAACTTATACCCACAAACCAACCCACCCTGTTTTGTAGAGCGGAGCCACAGCACAGGTATTACATCATCGTCATAATCGAATAGAAATTATAGCCGATATCAAAAGTAAAAGACCAATAGATCACCAGCCGCCCACAGATATCACTACTAAGCAAAGTTTACCCATCTAAACGTATTTGCTTCAAGAATCACACGCTAAATTCGGACTCTTGCTATGACACATAGAAGGGACATTATAAAACATCGAGTTTGTGAAAACCCCAGCGAGTTTGTTAAAACCTCGGCGAGTTTGTTAAAACCATGGCGAGTTTGTAAACGAAAAAACAGTGAAAACACGCGGAGTTGATTATTTTTTTCACAAACTCGCCCACGCCAAAGGCGTTTTTTGTCCCCCGGCGAGTTTCACCGAGTGAGATCGATTTTTAATTCATTATGTGATATTGTTTTGTATTTGTTTTGTCATTTTTTTATATATGTAATTTTATCATTTCTAATTTTGTTTTACACTGTTTTCATTTTAAGGTTACTTATTTTTATTTTTAATATTTATTTTTATTCATTATAGTGGTCATTTAGGAGATTTTACTTAATTTTTTTATTTTGTATTTTTTTAAAATATTTTGTAATTACTGTAAACATTTTTCTCATGTGTTTTTTACTTTGTGTAAACACCGGACTCGAGATCGACTACTTTTTAATTCATTATGTTGATCTTGGTTATTGTTTGTATTTTTTTTATTATGTATTTTTTCATTTCTAATTTGTTTGTGGACAATGTTTCATTTAAGGTTAAGTTGGTTACTGATTTTTTATTTTTAATTATCGTTTATTTCAAATTTATAGTGTTCAGTTACGAATATTTATGTCTTCCAACAAATCTCTCCTAAAAAACCATTATACAAAACCGCCATTATCGTACTGTTAAAAAAAAACAGCCGTAATTTTATGGACCTTGTAAAAACTAAGGACACTAGGGAAAATGCCCCCCTATATTTTAAACCTTTGTATCCCTTGCCTTGTGTTTAGGATTGAATTGTTCTTTTAGCTCCAAGATCTAACAGGACAAATTGCGCCACCTACCTTTTTTTTGCGGAGATAGTCAAGGTTGGTAGTCATTTTCCCTTAGGGACGTAAGGGATAATATGAACGGGCATTTGACAATTATTTTAGAATTTTCTGTAAATTCACAGTGAGTTTACAAAAATGAATAAAAATAATAGTCAAACGCTCCGTGAATAAAAATAGCTTAAATTGTACGGGATTTCCCCGTAAAAATTACGGTTTCCCGTACTTTTTCTTCTCGCAATTAATGTTAATTACCCGTTCGGCGACGAAAAAAACAACCCTGTTTTACGTGCCCGACCCGACCATGATTCTTAGTTTTGCATATTTTTAGGATAGTTTGTCCAAAAAATCATGTCAAATAGCCTGTTTTTAGTCCACAAAGTTACAATGTTGGTTAATATTTTTTAACCTCCAGAAAAAAAAATGCCCCGACAGGGACCGACCTACTCGAAAGGTTCGGTAGCCGTAAAAAAAAAACGGTTTTTTTTCGTCGCCGTACGGTTGTTTTGTACAGTATACCGCCTATGTCACATGCATCCGGGGACCAAAAATCTCTCTTGGCGTGGGGAATCACGATTGGGAGGGAGTCGACAGATAAAATAAACTCGACGTGTGATAAATTTCGGCTTGTGTCGAACTCGTGTGCGCGCGTGTGGGGTGAAATAAACTCGCCGTTTGCGTGTATGGTGTGGAATTAAAACTCGCTCTGTGTGTGAAGTGTGTGGCGTGTTGCGTGGGTGGTTGGTGTGCGCGCGGCGAGCGTGTGTGTGTAATAAAACTCGTTGTGTGCACGGTGTGGAAATAACTTTCGCAGTGGGTTTTGTAATTTCGCCTTATAAAATAGTAAACATAATACCTATTCACAAAACCTTAATTTGAACACACACTTCGTGATGTTTCAGCTCAACCTAGTACTCGGGAATCTTGTGGGATTTATATATAACGACATAACAGGGTTTCTACCTGGCAGTATTATTGTGGAATACACAACCGTGTTTGATCCTACATCACCCGTAGGTTATGAAGATATCATCAAAACTATAGCTGCTGCAACTGATGCTGATGGATTTTTCGGAGGTTCTACTTTTAAAAGTTTACCTACCAGACACAGGTAAAACTTTTTAAGACTTTTGTATAAATACATCACCATGTGCTGAGTGTCTTGAAGAAGATCTCACACCACATGGGCATGTGTAAAACTGTAAGGAAAACGATATTTATATCATCTGAATGGTTGGCCTAGTGTTGTATGTGTTCCTAATCTTTCGTGCAGATTCGATAACTCTGCAAGTGAGGAATTTTGCAAAATTCTTTCCGATAACTTTACAGAAAAACACAGATATGTGTGTATGAAGTTGGAGTTTCGGTTAACCATTTTAATATTGCTCGTGCATGGTCAAACTTAAGTCATGGATGCACCATACAGATTTGCATACCAAGGTCAAAGGTCATTAGAGTTCAACTTATGCAAAGAGTGAAAGAGAGGTGTATTGGGAAAGCAGGCGAAACTAGTGGTCCGAGAACAGCCTGCCTTCATTTTGTTCTTGAATAGTAGGCAATGTGATAGATTTTTAGCCTATTTATGCCAATTCGTAGCACAACTGTCTACAATTAAATATGAATGGATGACCTTATATTATAACATAATCTCATTCCTACAACTATTAAGAAAGTTTTAAAAAGACAATAATTGAGCTATATATAACGAGATCATGGTTTATAACGCTTTAAAGGGATGCTACCCAACACAGATTTATCAACATCGTCACTGATTTAATGAACATCTTTTGCAATATCCCACCTAAACGCCGCTTTTAAGGGTTGCATCATCATCATCACCACCATCATCATCATCATCATCATTATCATCATCATTATCATTAATATCATTATCATTATCATCATCATCATCATCTCACTTTATTATACTTGTTTATTTCTTTATAGATGAACACACCCTTTCTGATGGCGCTTTGGCTGGGATTATTATCGCTGCCTTCGTGGAGTTCATAGTCATAATAATCGTCAGCATCGTGGCATACTGTATGTGCTTGCGCCTACTGTCTCGCCGCAAATTTTCGGTCAATGTGCAAGAGCTTCCCACCAACTACTACACCAACCCACCCTTCTTTGTAGACGGAGCCACAGCACAGGTATTACAAGCATCGTCATAATAGAAATTATAGCCGATATCAAAAGTAAAAGACAATAAGATCACCAGCCGCCACAGATATCACTACTAAGCAAAGTTTACCAATCTAAACGTATTCTGCTTCAGAATCACAAGCTAAATTCGGTACTCTTAGCTATGACACACTAGAGCGGACATAAAACATCGAGTTTGTGAAAACCCCAGCGAGTTTGTAAAACCTCGGCGAGTTTGTAAAAACCATGGCGAGTTTGTAAACGAAAAAACAAAAACACGGCGGGTTGATTATTTTTCAAAAACTCGCCCACGCCAAGATGTTTTTTTGTCCCCGGCGAGTTTCACACGAGTCGAGATCGATATTTTTAATTCATTATGTGATATTGTTTTATATATGTAATTTTTATCATTTCTAATTTGTTTTACAATGTTTCATTTTAAGTTAATTTGTTTACTTATTTTTTATTTTTAATATTTATTTTTTATTTCAAATTTATAGTGTTCATTTAGAATATTTTACTTCATTTTTTTATTTTGTTATTTTTTTTAAATATTTTGTAATTACTGTAAACATTTTCTCATGTGTTTTTTACTTTGTGTAAACACCGGACTCGAGATCGACTACTTTTTAATTCATTATGTTGATCTTGGTTATTGTTTGTATTTTTTTATTTATGTATTTTATCATTTCTAATTTGTTTTACAATGTTTCATTTTAAGTTAATTTGTTTACTTATTTTTTATTTTTAATTATCGTTTATTTCAAATTTATAGTGTTCATTTAGAATATTTTATGTCTTCACATCTCTCCTAAACATCTATACAAACGCAGTTATCTGTACTGTAAAAAACAGCCGTAATTTTATGGACCTCGTAACACTAAGGAACACTAGGGAAAATGCCCCTATATTTTAAACATTTTTGTATCCCTTTGCCTTGTGTTTAGGATGAAATTGTTCTTTTATCTAACAAGACAAATTGCGGCACCTCCCTTTTTTGCGGTGATCGTCAGGTTGGTAGTCATTTTCCCTCTAGGGACGTAAGGGATATATTAACGGGCAGTTGACAATTATTTTACGGATTTTCTGTAAATTCACATTGAATTTACAAAAAATGCATAAAATAATAGTCAACTGTCCGTTAATATATAAATAGCTTAAATTGTACGGGCATTTTCCCGTAAAATTACGGTTTCCCTACTTTTCTTCTCGCAATTAATGTTAATTACCCGTTAGGCGACGAAAAAACAACCCTGTTTTACGTGCCCGACCGACCCTGATTTTTTTAAGTTTTGCATATTTTTTTTTTTGCATATTTTTTTTTAGTTTGTCCAAAAATCATGTAAAATCAGCCTGTTTTTAGTCCAAAGTTACAAATTTTGGTTAATATTTTTTAACCTCCAGAAAAAAAAAATGCCCGACCGACCGACCCTACTCGAAATGTTCGGTAGCCCGTAAACGGTTTTTTTCGTCGCCTTACGGCTTTTTTGTACAGTATACCGCCTATGTCACATGCATCCGGGGACAAAATCTCTCTTGGCGTGGGGAATCACGATTTGGGAGGGAGGTCGCAATAAACTCGACGTGTGATAAATCTCGGCTTGTGTCGAACTCGTGTGCGCGCGTGTGTGTTGAAATAAACTCGCCGTTTGCGTGTATGTGTGTGGAATTAAACTCGCTCTGTGTGTGTACGTGTGTGCGTGTGCGTGTGTGTTTGTGTGCGCGCGCGCGCGTGTGTGTGTAAATAAACTCGTTGTGTGCACGTGTGTGGAAATAAACTCGCAGTGGGTTTTGTAATTTCGCCGTGGGTTTTACAAACTCGCCGTGAGTTTTACAAAACACTCAACACTTCTTATCCACAACATCCATACAACTCTACATATATTTCACTCACAACCTCTTGTACAACGATCCACATAACTCAAACCTACCAATCTCTTGTATCATAACCAAAGTCTCACTTTCATGACTTTTGGGTCACTGTGTTGTTTGATTGAATCCAGGGGGGGGGGGGGGGGTACTCGTATATGCCCGCGTATATGAAGTGACGTACCTGCTCCTACCGACCCTTGATATCAAGGGCTCTTGGTGTAAGATTACTTGCAAAAAAGGGGTCATTCAGTGTAGAGGAGAATAAAATGGGGGCATTCGGCGTGGAAGAGAATAAACGGGGCATTTTGATGGTTATAGAATAATCCGAATAATCCTAACTGATGTATAATAAATCCCCTAGTCTTTTTGTTACATACAAAATACAGGGTGGACAAAAACAAGGTGGTTTTGAGCAAAAAAGGTGGTAATTCAGTGTCAGATTCCTAAAATCTGGGGCTTTTACGGCATTTGGTGTGAGGACTTTAAAAAGGGGGGTCATTGGGTGACAGATTGGTAAAAAAGGGGGTCTACCCCCCCCCCCGGAGGGGGCATTGAGTGCATACGTATGCGATTTCATATGGATAAGTTTGTTGATGGTGATTGGAGGTAGTGGATGATAGGTATGAACGTTTAGACCTTTAACGATTTCAAGTTCATGCGGCTGCATGTGCAAATTGCCTAACGTTACACGTCTTCCAAAGGTATCGGGATGCATGTAAAGTTAGCAGGCATCACGCAACTTATACATCTTTATCCTATACATGTATATAAACTGCAATTTAGCAATAGTGAGAATTTAAGTTGCGGAAATAGCAGAATTCACATGCTCAATATGAATTACAGGCGTCCCTATGATGGAGAGTCCACCGAGCCGCCCGCTCAGCACTGTACCCGTCTACAAGGTCACGGTTTGTTCAATTAATGTTAAGGATACTCTGTTCATACGGGACTTTCAGTGTCTTTACAGGGAAAATACATAATAGACGTATTCAATATGACGTCAAGCCACAGGACATGTTGGTGGAAAGATGCATACATTCCAGGGACTACAAATTAATAAGCTGTTAGAGATTCCATGTTTAGCGATTGCACAGGGATCATGGAAAGTGTGAATGGTGATGCAGTGCTGGTATCGTGTCCACCAATATGGCTGGCTATTGAAAACTGTCATAGAAGTAGAAGAGTAGAGTAGTGAGTAGTGGATACATGTATATGGTAATTTGAATGCGGACATGCATTATGCTTTTTGATCTTCTTCCTTTTTCAGACTTCGTTTCAACGCAGAGTGATCTAATCGGATAGGAGATATTGGACCCAACAAATTTACAGTTCATACAGGACCAATCGGAAAAGTCAAACTCAGCGCTTAAAAGATAAAGGTCTATATATACACAACTGTAAAAGGATCGGCACGAGTTACTTAGGGCTATAACGATTCGGTGATGGTAAAAATGTTTTACAGCCATACCTATATTGTAACTTTGCCTTAAGTGTCCATGTGGACTTTCTACACTCAGTTCTCTGCCTGCTGAGCAGTAACAGACCAAACAGGTTTTTTGTTAAAATATTTTCTTTCTATGTGTGGCTTTCACATTCCATACTAAACGACATATGTCGGCTTATTTAAAATGCCAATATCTAGATGAGTTGACCACAAATGTTTACAACCACAAGTTAGCACCCTGGTCTTCAGACATGTTAGAGGTGCGAAGAAATCTTGCCAATTTACATTACAGCATTCATAGCCTTATCACGCCTGAATTGAGCGCGAATTTTAAAATCGCAAGCCCTGCAGGTGCTCACGCTACTGCCGGGCAGTGCTTGTTCGTTGCCCGGCGTTGACGTACAGTCACCTCGTTTAGCTACCGATGTTGTTCTTACCATTGTAGCAGAAAGACCTATTATATGCAGAACAGACCATCAACCAGCGTCAGACCTTTAAAGTCACAACACCCTGAAATTACGATTATATATCAATAGAAAGCGTGATGTAAATAACACGAGAAACATAAAAAAAAAAAGGGGTGTTATTTCGAAATTGCTACAGGTAAGTCACACTGAAAAGATTATTTTTCAGGAACACCCCCCCCCATAAAACAAAAGAAAATTCTTCAAATGGCGCTATACCTATGACGTCTTATTAAAGCAACCGGTCAATAATCCAAAACTGGTTCGGAAATCAAGTTCGGACGGTCTTTCATCTTCAACCAAAATGAGTGAAAGTACAAGCTGAGTCCAAATATGCAGATGGAATACGAATTGGGATACATTATGCAAAAAACTTTTCAAGATGTTGATGGTTACCATGCCCGTGAATACACACCCACACTCAGTCCACTGACCGACTGCGGATTAACACCTCTTTGTAAGGGAATTGTAGTGTTTTTATAATATGATTCCTCAGAGATAGTAGCAAGGCGGAGATCCAAGTACCAAAAACTTTTCATCTTCATCTCTTTCTATATGGCAAATAACACTGTTAATTACATACAGAATGCCGGTGTGAAGGCAACTTAGTCCGGGTGGGAGCCATAAGCCCGGACTTCATAGACATAACGAAGAAAGCGTGAAATAATTTGCGACGAAGAGTCACACTGAATTGAGGCCCTAGTACTTCCCGTTGTAGCCGGCCTGTGAGAACGCCGGACTATAATTACTTCTACACAAGCATGGCAATTCCCTGGGAAGGATCGAACCAAGGTCCGCCCAACTACTGTACTAGAAACCTTTGTAACAAAAGGGGTATCACCATTATAAATCACCAAATTAACAGTTTTAGACAACAAATATGCAATTTTATTGCATTATAAATACAAAAAGACAATCTTCTTTGCTTTCCAGCCAGTTATGAGTATACATATCAAAAATACATCTACCTATGAATTGTTTCACTGTGTCAAAAATTATAATTCAAAGATGTGTTTATTTTTCTCATCAAATGGAACAGCATGTATGAGCTGTATTATTTTGTTCAAACAGTGAAAACAGCAGGATAAATTTAGCATCCTGACAACCACGGGTCCAGATTGGTTTCTTTTTAGCCAGTCATTCCATCGTGGGTGCCGAATTCACATGGCGGTGGCACAACACAAAAATCTTTCCCTATAAGGCTCAAAACACAAAATTTCCATAAATATAAAAATTTCAAATCAAGTGTGAACTTTTAAACACACTTATCAGGTATTAATGCAGCAACCAGTGGTTAGTTATAGATTTATACAGAATTCCTGAGTGATAAACCAAAATATGAAACTATGACAAGTTGGCTACCTATACCTGTGCCAATGTTTTGAAGTTAATGCTTGCATCTCATTAGAATCTTCAAATTGCTCATTTTAACTTCAGTCAAGGATCAGTTTATGAGATAAAAGGACAAGCCATACTCTGGTCATTACCTCTTGGAAGCAAAGGAAATATTATACACTACAATAAATGGCCATCAATGTCAAAAATTTTAATCTAATACTATCACACTCAATAAATGGCAATCAATATCAAACTTTTAATCTTGAATCTTAATCAAAATAATCTTCAAAACACAGGTTATTTAAAATGTCTTTCAAGAAACTAATTCAAAACATTTGCCAGCACAAAATATTAAGATGGTAAAGATGGATATCAACTGAAGGGGATTAGAAATATGACGGCAACATTGAATACAAATATTAATACAATTCAGGCTACCGAGTGCATAAAACCATTGAAATCAGTACCACATGTTGATTGAAACACCAGCTAGGGATGGAGTACTGGGGTGCTATGTGCGAATCATGGGAGTTGATGGGAAAAAAACGATACCCCCACGTGCCATGCAAGTACAACTGCGTATGATCTTTGGGAACGACGACAAAATAGCGTTAAGTCCAATCACTTCGCCCAGATAAGCCTCAGGGGACGATTTCTTGTACGGCCAGGTGAAAATTGCGTTAAACGACAGTATTACGGTGTTGTATGAAATGAAGTTCAGCAGGAGTTGAAGCTAACAGGTGATACTGGTCCATTGAGAAATTGGTTTTACGGTGTTTCTGTAAGTTCACTCCCCAGATGAAAAGCCTCTGGGAAAGGATACACCAAAAAACCCATCTCCAATAATTTATTCAAAAAACAGTGCATTGCCAATGTTTATCAAGCAAAGGTCTGACAAGCAATTTTTGATATAAATACCATTATTACACCACAAACGTCGGTGCGTGAAATTGAGAGGCATATTGACACGCCTTACATTATGTTTGGCGAGCAAAACTGAGGGGCGTATTTTAACACATAATTATGTTCAGCGAGCAAATGAATGGACAATTACAAAAGGTGAGATACGAATTTGTACTAAATCTCACTAACTGCAAACAAAAAGACACAATTTAGTATTCCCACAATGCATCGCCAAAATCCAAACATCGGGTCGAGCACTGACTTATTAGGTTGCATGTTTACACAGCTTAATTTCAACCCGACATAACATGCATTTATTATGACAGATTACACCTGTTTCTTCGATAGCTTTGAAGCTTTACAAGGGACGCACCAGTTAATAAATGGCTGACTAGCACGATGCCTGGTCTGGTTAAACATCCCGGCATTGTCATCGCCCATCCCACACCATTCCACCCGGTCGTCACAACATAAATTACCATTGCGGGCAACATAGGATAAAATCATTACCTAACTCCGGTTAATTCCGCTTCTTTTTGCGGAACGGAGATTAAATGTATAACAAACTATGCCCAAAATGGTTTTAAATTAAATATTGAAGTGGAATTGGGAGCAACATGTCGAGGTGACAATCGCTAGCCGGTCGCCTGGAATCGTGTGTCCGCAAATTCCAAAATGGAGCCTCGGGACAATAACCGGAAATCAGCGGGAAGGATTTGAGGGATTGGTTTACACATAACGGTGCATGCTAAACTGTGCAAATACGCTAAGAAAATAGTTGTCTGGCTGTACAAAAAATGGAACCAATGTTTTACTTTTATTTCTTAAAGTAAAGAAAATGAAATTGGTTGACAAAGAACCATGACACAGCATTCGACACGAATATGGGGTTTAAACATCATGCCGAGTGTTAGGTTTACATATTTTGCCAGTGTCACCGAAATGACGTCATTCATCGTAATGGAATGAGCTTCCCCCCCGCCTATTTTCACAATTTTATCCCTTACTATCCCCCCTCCTCACCCATCACACACCCATTCTTTCGTTCTCAGCGATGACTTTGCCTATATCTTCCTAACCGGTGCACGTCCTATTTGTTCACTGCCCCGTCCCTATTCTGCTTCCCCGAACCTCACCATCCTGTCCGCTTCTTCGTCACACACGCTCTCTATCCTGCCCCTCTTTTCCTATGCCTCTTTGTTTCGGTGATCCTCCCTTTGCTACTCTTCTCTCATGCTTCCCTCAGTCTCTTCCCATCGATCCCGCCATTCATCACGTCTCGTACCTCTTATCGGGGGTGTGTTTCTTTTAACTCTTTTTTATTACTTCATCCGTCCCCGCTTGCTACTTTCCTATTTCCGACGGACCATAATTCTTTATCACGCCTCTCCCGCTTGTATTGTCTTTTTTTTTGTTTATGCATTGATAATCAGGGGAATTGGGCTGCCTTTGGCGTTATGGAAAATAGGGAAAACATTAAAATATTGGTGCGTAACTTTAAGCTCCCTGCTTTATAAAGACAGATAAAAATCGAAACTGTATTCTATTCTGTTCATTTCCTAGGGTCATCTGTCATGTTGTCAGGTGTATATGATGTGGAAAATAGGTATCTTGGGCCTATAAATATGTTAAAAATTTGAAATTAAATAAAAAGGTTACTTTTTGAATTACCAGTATGATTCTGTAATATCCATACAGTATGTGTGGTACATACAAGTGACTGTTGGAAGTTTAACTTGGGTGTGCTGAGTAATAGCCATTGTGCACTGATCCCCATGTTTCTGTGAATGTCGGCTTAGACGCACTGTTAAAATCACATGTGATGTGGTTTATTATGCATGCAGTGAAAAAAGCTAGTCACTGATTGGTCAATGATAATCGCTTGATTATTTGTGTAAGAATTTAAAGTCAGTCTTTGTCTGGAAGTCGAGGAGAGAGGGTGTAAAGGAAATTGTGCAGCATGATATATGGTGAACCTAAAGAAGAATAATTGTAAAAGAATTGTTCGGGTCCTTTTTATTACAATGACTCTAAGCGCACGACAGGCTCCGCACAATGTAATTTTGTGGTCCGGTTTCTTCAATATACCTAAGTGCGGTAAACTGCGGTTCTCCGGCTTCCTGGTTCTTCCGGCCGTTGAGATAAACGGGAAAAACATCACAACTGTGGCAGTCGGAAAAGATCCAAGTAAGGTAAAAGTTGTCATCGAAAGCTACATAACTTTATGTAATTCACATCTCCTTTGTCGATCTACACAAAATTGAAAGTGTCATCATCTAGCAGCAGATTTTGAACTGTTCGTGTTTAGTTCAAAATGGCGGCGTCGTGTTGACAGACTCTAAAGCAAGTTGCGGGATAATGTTGGTGTATAAATAATCCTGCCTGGGAGCAGTGGGTCATCGACGGAATAACAACGTATAAGTGTTTTTGTGGTGGTGTGTTCAATTGTGGAGCTGGCAATTGGAGGAGATTCGACTTTTCTACATACTTAATTGTGTAACCAGTTTTGTTTAGGTCTATACCATCCTTTTGTGTGCTTTGGCGGAAAAAGGCTTCCAGTCAGCGGTAAGCAGTCTTGCAAGAAATAGTGTATGATGCCGAACAAGGTACAGGCAAAATATAAGTTATATTGTAGGCTTCTATCATAAGTCAACGAGATGCTAAAGTGTTATTTCACAAGTTTTGGGTTAAGGTTAGTTTTATGTGAATGTTATATTGTATTAATTAGATATTTGCTTATTATTTTCCAACTATTCACTTTTGCAATTGTTTAGATATAATCAAATCTATGAAAATACTTTTTTGTATGTATTAACTATGTTTTATTATGTCAGAGATTTCTTCATCATATTGTGTCACAATGCCTATTACAAGATTAAGGGAAACTGACGGAGATGAAGGTACCGAGTGAACAAACTCCGGCAGGTATTCCTGAGGGTTTGCCCAAAGCCACATTGGTTTACAATATTTGGAATTGCAAATGAAAAAATCAAATAAACTATAACGTTTTAAGAAAGAAGATAGAGAGAAAGAACTTCAAGCTTTGAATTGCGTAAACGTGAACTAGCTGAAAAGGTTAAAGAGGACAAATGATGAACGAATCCACAAATAAACCAAATCCTATGCTTGTTCCGCCGTTTTGCGAGATCTGAGGACATAGAGTATATCTCAGGGCCTTTGAATTGCTTGCTGAGACAAATGGCTGGCACAGATCACAATGGGCTAAGCCCATTTGATTCCCTTAAGTTTTTGTCAGTTAGGCAAAGGAGTTTTTTGCCAATCTCACATAAATGATTCGTCAGACTATGAAATTCTAAGGAGCCATATTGGCCAAGTCGAATAAGGCAGAATCGTACCGCTTGAAATTTCGTAACAGTGGTCACAAGCACAACACGGACACGATATCTAATGGTTTAATGTTTGACACACTACTTTGAGGGGTGGCCAAATTATGCGACATTCCGCATGGTGATTTTTTCAAGCTCTAAAAGAATTGATAATTATGAACAGAGCCATTACTAAACTGCCCATATTTAAGCCTGTCTCTCAAGGATAAGCAAGTCAAAACGGCCAAAACTTGGCTCGTGAAGCTGACATATACATCAGAACCGTGGCGGGTAAGGGCATATTGGCAAGAGTCATAGCGCGAGCGTGAAGAAATGGTGAAAATCGCATAGGCCCTGGGCCCAACCAATGCGGCCAAAATTGAAGCCAGTTGTGAAATGCTATAGTTGTGGTCAGGCAGGTCACATATCCCAATTGTCCCATGTGGTTAGCGTACCAGTGCAGCATGCGCCAAATTTGCAACCTGTTCAATCAGCGTAGTGCAACTACTAATGACACCGTTTCAACGTACACAGGCACCGAAAGTGAATTCACGGGCTAAAATTAAAACAATGTTTCCCAGTGGGCACCAGGTCATATAAAGAAGCGGTGTCCCAAGAGCCTGGCTCGATCGAGCACTTCTGGTACAAAAGCCAGCCTGTATATAAATGCAAGAATATGCAGGACCCTGATGTTTCGCGTGCGCGCATGAACAAGTGTCCTCGTAGACGAAACATTGGGCCAAATGTAAAAATATGCGTCGATCTGCATGCGAGCATTCTGTGATGCGTGCAAATTTAGTCCCTGCTGCGGGTTATCTAAGAGGGCGTACTGTTGAACTTAAAGGTATTGGTAGTACTGAATACTTCCACTTGCCAAACTCAACTTACATCTCCCGTAGTCATCGGTACAGAGCACATGGCTGTTGTGAAGACCTTGACTATGATGTGATGTTAGGTCATGATATAGATGACACATTTTCCAAGTGTTTCAGTAACATGTATATTGATGACTAAAGCTCAGGCGCAGGAAGAACGTGAAGAATTCACCACGGTGAAAATGAGTTGTTTGAATTTGTAACAATCTTGATCAATTGTTGGAGTCCTCCCAATCCCCAGCTGAAGTGTAACATGCTTTGTCAATAACACACCCAAGTTGAGTTAACACTTCCGTTACTTACACCCGGTCAGTGTACACTGCCATTTTAAGTGTCCCTCGTCAAAAGCTGGTGGAAAACACGATCTGATCCAAACCTTTAGCTGGTGTGAGAGAGCGTATTGTGAGTAAGTATAATAGACCAAAAAGAGTGGGTGTTTCTATGAAAGGGATGGAGTGCACTCTACGCTCATGGTCTAAGAAGTATGAAAATGAGAGTTCCCTCTGAGCGGCCAACCGTTGTACAAACGTTGTTCCCCAAAGAATATCGATCTCATATCATGAAGGAAGCTCATGACAAAAGGCAGGCCATGTAGGTGTAGAGAAAACTAAGGCTCGCATTTTACCAAACATTTTTATTGGCCAAAATATTTTCAGATCTGTAGTATATTGTAGATCATGCGAGATATGTCAAATGATGGATAAAGGTAAACAACCGCGGAAGTATCCATTATTGCCCTGCCTGTGATTGACGTGTGCCCTCAAGAGAATAGGATCGATATTGTTGGACCTCTTCCACGTTCCCGAAAACGGAACTCTTACCTGTTGACTGTATGTGACTATTCAACTAGGTATCCCGAGGCCATCCCACTTTCTAATATGAGAACTGATCCTGTTATCATGCTCTTATCCAAGTGTTGCGAGAATCGGCCTACCAAAAGACATTGTACATGATCAGGGCACAAATTTCATGTCTAAATTCCATAGCGCGGTATTTGTGAAGTTATGCATTAAGCAAATTGCACTCTTCTGCGCGGCACCATCAACCGAAGCATGAACGGAGAACGTTTTTTCATGGCATCATTGAAAACTATTCTTAGGTCATTAACTGATGAAACAATGAAGTGCTTGGATTAATATATACATCCCCTCCTTTTTTGTTTTCGTACAAAGGGAGGTGCCTTGTCAAACCACGGGTTACTCACCCTTTGAATTATTGGTACGGCCGGCAAGTGCGAGGTCCGCTTAGCGGGCTCGAAAACCCGCTGGATAATACGATGAAGTGCCAAGATGTCCCTTTTTCACATTTGTTTCAAAATGCGTACCCGCATGCCAATCATTTTTGGCAGATTGCAACAAAACCAACTGAGAAAAGTCATGCCAAAATGAAACAGCATTATGATCGAAATGCGTCAGGTGCGAGCATTTCTGCCCGGTGATCACGTACTTGTATTTCTTCCTAATAGTGCCGCTAAGTTAGACAGTACATGGCGTGGCCCCATATGCAATAAGCGCCGTCTGGATAGGGTTAAACTAGGAGATTGAAATGCCAGATAGGTGCAAGAAGCTGCGAGTAGTACATGTCAATCAACTTCAAACGTTGGTACAATATAAATGAGAGTGACAACTGACCTCATGTTTGTACTTACAGGTGTATTTCATGATATAGTCCTCAATGATATGTGTGAAGTTGTAACTGACACGTCAATTGCTAATATCTCCTTCGTGATTATGTGGTAGTGCCCTAATTGTGTGAAAACTCAAACATGGTGTCAAGTAGACATTGCATCAGAAATTAACTGAATCTCAAAGCAGTGAAAATGTAGGTGTGTTAGCGTGCGTAATGATATGGGTTATTTTCTGATGTACCTGGTCGTACACATTGGTTGAAACATCATACTGATCTTCTCCGATACAGACCCTTAGCGCCCGTGTGCTTACAGAATGCCCCAGTCCATGCGTGGCGGTCAAGAAAGAACTTGATCGTATGTTAGATCTAGGGCATAATTGAACGACCACAAGTGAATTCTCTGCCTAAGTGTGGTGGTGCCCAAACCTGATGGAACGGTTCGAGTTTTGTGTTCAGATCATGAGATATGAGAGATTGAACAAGATCAAATTTGATCCATACAAAATTCCAGAATAGATGGAATTCTTGACAAAGTGGGTGCTTCTAAGTATTTAACCACTCTTGATTTGACCAGAGGGTTCTACCAAATTCCACTTAACGAACGATCTCGGTGATTGCTGTATTTTGTCACTGCTTTGGTCAAATTCAGGTTACCAACTGTACTCCATTTTGGTTGCAAGACAGTAGTAGTAGCGCATTTCAACGACTTATGGATTATGTGCTGCGTGATTGTCATGATTTTCTGCACGATGCATATATTGATGACATTTGCATCTATAGTCCTCTTGGAAGGATCATGTAACTCACTTGCAATGTGTATTTCAGTTACTTTCGGAAGCAGGGCTTACTGTAAAGCAGCGAAGGCAAGTTGCCAACCAGCACGTTGAAATACTTGGGTCTGGATTGGAAATTGCATCTTAACCCGAGCAATGACAAAATTGAGGCTGTTAATAATTTTCCTCGTCCCGTTCCCTCGTCCCATCACTTAACATGACTAAGAAAAATGTGAGGGCGTTTCTAGGCCTTACGGGCTATATAGGAAATTCATTAGGAACTACGCAGCCATTGCAAACAAAACCGCTCACTGACTGCTGACCAATAAAAGTTTCCAAACAATGTGGTATGGAATCCCGATGTGATGGATCATTCAGATGCTCAAGCGTTTTGACCCACACACCATTCTGGCAAAACACCATGATTTTGATAGGCAATTTATTGTACAGACAGACGCCTCAATTTTGGCATTGGCGCTGTGCTGAGTCAATTTGACAGTGAAGGAACAGAACAATCCTATTGTATTCTTTAATGCCGGAAATTATCGATCGGCAAGCCGAAGACGAACAGTGTCCCTGAAAGGAAATGTTGGCAGTTGTTTTTGGCAGTTCATAAATTGGAATACTACTTGATAGGATATCATTTCAGAATCATGACATATCATCAGGCACTGAAGTTGCTAGCTAGTACCGAATGTACAATAATCGTTGATGAGATGGTTTATTATTACTTCAGAAGTTCACATTTGAATGTAGAGTATACCGTAAAGGGCTAGCAAATGGGGTAATGGCCGAATAGGCTACAGTAAGCATAATATTTATAGTGTTCAATAATGTGTTTGTATTTACATTAGGCAGTGCATGTTTTAACATAATATATTGTATTTTATCCACAACTTATAATGATATACTGTATGCTAAGTCTAAGTTGTTAGGGAAACAATAAAATTCCCATGCATGCATCTGTTATGACTTATGTACATAAATGCGGGTGTGACAAATTATTTTTATATTTCTCAAGTCATGTAGACTTGGATATGGACTGTTATTGTTAATTTGCCTGTCAGTCACAAACCTAGCGCCCTAAATAGAATTCCTGGGAAGATTATTTCTTTTAACGTTTCTGTTGAAACATTTCTAACTGTAATTCGACAAGTTCATTCTTCAAATCTAGACATGATCTTCAGTATTGACATTACCAGCGGAAGTTCTATGGGAAAGGGTTGCACTCCTGGTCGCATAAATGCAATCTGAGAGGTGATCTTCAATCTTTTCATTTGCCGTTTATGTAATGGACTTTGAACTTGACTCTTGTGGTTATTCTACATATGAATGACTTGTCATTTTGCACTACAAAATGCCCAGAATTTCCCCTGAATTTAATTTTATTTTCATAGGTGTAATTGATTATGTTTTATAGCCTTACACGGCTATTTTCAGTTTTTAGAAGACTGGCACAGTCTTTCATCGGGGGAGGCATGTCATGGTTGTCAGGTTTATATAATGTGGAAAATAGGTATCTGGCCTACAAATATTGTTAAAAAATTTTTGAATTAAATATAATAGGTTACTTTTTTATATTACAGTTATGCATAGTAATATCCATACAGTATGTGTGGAACATAGAAGTGACTGTTGGAAAAACGTTATTGGGTGGGCTGATAATAGCGAACCATTGACTTGTGCACTGACCCATGTTTTCCTGTGAATGGTAGGCTTAGACGCACATGTTAACAACATGTGATGTGGTGTATTATTCATGCAGTGAAAAAGCTAGTCACTGTTTGGTCAATATAATAGCTTGTATTTTTTGTGTACAGATTTAAAGTCAGTCTTTGTCTGGAGGCTCGGCGGGAAGTGATGTAAGAGAATAGAGTAGCCATGAAATGTAATAAGGTGATAAAATGAAACAAGAAAAGTGTTGGCTGCTAATTTACAGGACTCTAATGCGACGGACAAGGCTCCGGCACATTGTAATTGTGTGTATCGGTTTCTTCAATATACCTAGTGCGGAATGTGGTTCTCTCTCCCTCCGGCCGTTTAGGTAAAACGGAAAAAACATCAAACAATCACATCATCCTATTGAGATGTAATCATAACTTCATGGTGTGTGGTCTTTAACAAGGTCTATGAAATTTTTAAAAAACTTTTCCAAACACGTTATAATATTTTAAAACGTTTGGTTTGCCTGTCTTCTAATCGTGAGTTAAGGCGACTAAACAACTATCGAATGTTTATTTAACTAATAGTAATTTGTGAAGGAGCACCAGAGTGTGTATGTTCGATATTGTCTAAAAGCGAGAGATCATGGGCAATAATTAATTCCTTATCCCTACAAAGGACAAAGATCCTGCTTATTTGAAAAATTTGGAGGCCAAATTCATTCTTAAACACAGATTATAAAATTATATACCCACATGTCATTAGTAATGCGTGTTTAAAAAAAGTTTTACCTCACATCATCCATAATGATCAGGCCCTGGATCCTTATTTAAAAAGAGAGCGCTTATATTGGTGTAACAATACATGCTAGACTTTTTTGCCCTTGATATGTAG
>JAMKCH010015243.1:0-23721 GCA_023653785.1 Ophioderma brevispina | reverse complement strand
TTTGCCCCCCCCCCCTTTTGGGGGAGGAAGCACATTTTGGTAAAAAGGGCCCCTTTTGGAAAAAAAATCCACCCTTCCTAAAAAAATCCTGGTTTACAGGCCTGCTTTCATGATTACGTTGGGGAAAAGATGTGAAGGAAACTTGAGTTCCCTTAATTTCCCTGTGAATCCAGTACACTCTGCAGGACAGGAACTGTGTACATGTAAACATTGAGAAAGGCTTTTAAAAGCAAACACTGGCACATTTTCAACAAAATATGAAATTTCTTCAATCTGCTCTCAGAAAAACATATAGGAGCCTTAATATGAGGCTAAAGACATCCAAGTGATCATTAGCTAATTTGTGGGCATGTTGTAAAATTTAATAAACAATGTGACCGTTCAAAAACAGGTTGGCTGCCAATGGGAATCAACGTCTGTTTTTTTTTTTAGTGTTTGGGTGTTTTCTTGTGGTTAACACCATGATCCACAGTCTACTGAATAAAACACTCCAGAGTGATTAATTATAAAACATGTTACCCATAAGGGTATTGATTTGGCTTAATCATTTCAGATGAGGGCTAATATATTATAAGCACTTTACAATCATGTAAAAATATCAATTTTGAAAAATCTTGAGGGCGCATCTCTTTACAATGTGCCAAGTGTCTCTTGAAATGACAGAATTCAGAATTTGTGGTGTATTTCCTGCCGAAAACCCTAATTAGGATGGAACTACAGGGTTTGTTCCAAAATCCCTGGGATATGCTATGTACGCCCACTTCCCCGCAAAACGCTGCACAATGGATAGCATGTAAGCTCAGTTCATGCAATAGAAATATGGCATGCATTTGTTATGTCAAGGGATTAGACAAACACTAAGGTCGTTGGCACAAAAAGAGTTAGACTGGGTCTGAAGTTATACCTTGTCTAAGTGTAATTTTGTCCCATCGAAAAAGCACATTTTCCTTAACCCAAGCAAGGTATTTTGTATTTATTTTGAACTTTGCATTTAGTCTTTCAAATGTGCTCGTTACGTTAAGGAGGAAAGTGTGAACAATATTCAATTTGATGTGGCAAAATTAATTTTGACTTAGACCAGGTCTAACTCTACCTGGTCTAACTTTTGTGCATAAGACCTAACTCAAGATAAGGGTAAGGAGCAATTTTCAGAAGCAATTTCCAAAGAACACCAAAGGTAATTTGAGGCTTTTTGAGTGACCTAAACATAAAACAAAACACTTTTTTTTTTACAATAGATTTAACTTAAAATATCCATTTCAACTTTTCACTTTTCAAATAATAGAGGGGTTCTGTGAACTTATCCAGGATGTTGGGGGGGGGGGGAATCCCCTTACATTTCAACAAGTGTGTGATGAATATTCACAGTAGTGTACTCTAAAGCTTTTAGATAAACGATTGAATGGAATAGTTGTGGCAACAAGGAATTATGGGAAACGTTATGTCCCGATAATCAAAAGTGACCGTCATTGATGAAGCATATTTCCCACCAAAGTTTATGAATAATAATTTTAAAAGTGATTCAATATCAATTAAATGAAGTCACTTTAGAATACATTTGAAACTTGTAAATGTTATTGAAATGAAATAAAATATGACTAGAACACAGCTGCTGAAAATTCTCATTTATTATTTCGTATATTATTCTTTTGTTATAAATCAACAGCTTCCATGAGACTTTTTGCCCAATATTATGCCCCAGGAGCATATGGTCCAGAACCATCTGCTCCTGGAGAATATGTTCCTGGAGCATATGTTCCTGGAGCATAAATAATATGGAAAAAAAATATGCTAAGTCAAATATGCCCCATGAGTATATTGGAATATGCTCCTGGATCATAAAGAATCTGGAGAAATATTTTAAGTCATATATGCTCCAGGAGCCATATTTGATTGCAACAAGCCCAGGAGACATGGCAAATATGCTAATGGAGGAAGTTAGAGAATCTAAGTCAAATACTGTGCGTAGCATATTTGCCATTGATCCTGGAGCATGTGCATTCAAATTGACTCTTAGAATAATTTCTCCAGATTTATGCTCCAGGACCAAGCTGGACTATATGGCCAAGGGCATAATTTTGGGCCAAAATCTTATAGAAGCAAATCAACAGGGAACCACAGTTTTGACAATGATTTGAGAAAAAATGGCCGGTCTTTGGGTGCATGCTGTGACAAATAAAGGGTTCTTAAAGCCTTACATACGCACACTCTAATTACTCTAAAAATATAGGACAATTGATGAAACAAAAATCTAAAAAAAGATACAAGGTGGAGGAGTAGGGCTTATAATCATGTCATGAATATTGTAGTGGGAAAATATAACTGAGTTTGAGGAAGTCCACTTCCTATTGAATTCAGCTCAAAGGGGCCATTTTCAGTGCATATTAATTAGGCATTGAAATACACCGTCACACAGACTGTGGAGAAGTCTAGTAGCAACCCTTGTGTTACAAATTGGGAGTTTTCCGTAACGGACCATTCTGACACACTTTTGTTTTTAGACACACTATGAATCAGAAACCCTCACGGAAAAAAGCACGAGTTTATTCCGTTAGGTTTCTGAATCAGAAGGGTGTCCGAAAAAAAAATTGTCAGATGGGTCAGGTACGAAAACTACCTTAAAATTGTCCTTGATAACCGACTCGGTCTTTTGATATTCTTCCAATTTCAGCCTAAGATATGTGAAACAAAATTGCCACATCAAAATGAATGGGGGTGAAAATAAAGTAATATAAGGTTATATTCTTAGACTTTCTCGAAGTATGGAAGATTGTAACCACTTAAAAAAATACTCAAGCAATAGTGACATTCCAAGGTAGGACTCAATAGGATAGGTAGGATCCATAATAGGAATTGGGATCCAATAATATTCCACCTTGCAATTTTGCAGCTCTTGTTAGCTATTTTTTTTTTATTTCACAATTTTCGTGAAACGGGAGTACTGAAAATTATGTTATAGTCATTTTTTTTCCAAAATTTAAAATTCTAAGTTTTATCTCTAAATGCTAGGGTTACGTCATATCAACACATTAAATGACTGTTCTTTGGGAAAACGGACACTTCAGATTTAAAGCGGTCTGAAGATGTCATTTACAATGTTTCTACAACTAAAAAATTCGGATCCGACTTTTATTAATAAACAAGCATAAAACATCATAATTTCTGAACAAATCGAGACGCTTAGCCACCTACAAGAGGTCTTTACTACAATTCCACATATAACAGTGCAAAAAAAAAATGGACTTAGATGAAAAGTAGGGGGCGCGATTTGTTGACATTGTGAAGCGCAATTGATGATAGTGGATTTATGATATTTTATCATATTCTTATAACAAATTGAGAAAAATAAAAAAAATCTGTATTTTTTTATTTTGAGTCGACAACATGGACAAATATAAACACATGGTGGCCTTTGGAGCTCTGGGATAGAACGTCAAAAGGCACGATCAGAATTACCTTTCGTATGCGGGGATTAGTCATGTTATTTTACATTTTAAGTTTTGGTTTAATAGTGTGAATTTGGATAATTGAAAGTACGGTCTGTATACGTCGCGTGAAAAGAACTATCCAAGTTTTGTAGTTTTAACATTATTTTGTACAAATAAACCAAATTTATGCCTTTAGGGGACATAGGACATAAATAGGGGATGAGTTATACAACCAGGGTAAAACTTTCCTCCCTTGCCCAAAACTTTAAAAAATTTTACGTTAGGCAGTGGTTTGTGACCTCTACTACCCCATTATTGAAATGCAGCATGTGATTGGTAGTTTACTGGCCATTTATTCTGCAATAATAAGCCGATAATGCATTTCTCATCATTTATTTCCATTCCTCAGCATGCAAAATTACACATTAAATTAGGCATATTACCTTAAAACATATACCAAACAAACAAATCAAATCAAGTTGTTTTAGTTAATAGAATAGAAATATAAAGGTTTTGTCAGTATCATATATGGGGTCATAATGTATCCTCGGGCGGAAAAAAATAAAAAATAATGGGCGCCATTATTTAGTTTTTCCGTCCTCAGGCACATTATTAGCCTATAAATGATACGGCATTACCCTTTAGTTATTAGTTCTTGTTTTATTGCTGTCACTTTATGACTCTAAAATTATATGTTTAATTAAAAAACTAGTCATTTTCAATTATTGGGGCCAAAAACCGCATGGAAAATCCATATTCCATTTTGATTGCACATTTATTTTTTTCATTTGATACACTGATGTGTGTTGTGCGAAATAACCAATTTTCGCCAACTTGTTGAACTTGACGTCATTGTGACGCATACAAGGTTATGTTGGAAGCAATAAAAACGGAGAGGACCAAAAGCATCAACTGGTACCAAAATCGAAATCATCTACTATTGCTTTATAATAATTATTATCGGGGTGTTTCCACCCCACCCCGTCCGTCCATGAGAAAATTAGTGCTAGCTCGGAGAAAATAACTCTAATGGACTTGCCTGAACTCTTAAAACAACTAATGGATGAGCGTGACACGTACATGGCGCGATTTCCCGCTATTTCACATTGGAGGCCGTTTCCAGCTGCCCTGAATTATTATCGGGGATCCACGCGATAATCATTATGTATTTCGTCACAGTACAAATTCTTCGTTTTTGACACATAGACATTTTCGACTTGATTACCCATGCACAGGTATAGTTTACTTAGCCAGTTACCAATGCAACCGTGTAAAAAATCTCCAAATTTGGACAAATGGGGGCGCTCTTCAACAAAAACTGTGCTAATATTGCTTAAAGAGACCATGAGGAGATTCCAGAAAGAAAGCCAAGCGCCCCCAATTTTTGTCGAACCCCGTTTTTTTTTGCATAGTTGGAATACTCACCAATGTATTAGATTCACACCGAAGTGAATAAGCCGAGTACGCCGTCTTATGTAATAAGATGATGAATTTAGTAGGCGGTGGGACGGTAGTGACAGATGTGTGCGCTTCCGGATAAAATTGCGAATTTTTGCACCACAAGTACTTTGGCATTGATAATCAATAAAATTGATGGAAGCACTTGCCCCAGGGGGCGCGTACTCAACACAATGACCATACAGGGGACGTGCCACAGACATCGGTTATTTTCAGGCCTTTCTGGTATCGCAATGACCACTTTTTTAATGCATTTTGGTTATATCAATGGGTTGTTTGTTTTCACAATTTTCTCAAATTTGTTGGAAAATTAGTCAAATTTTTCTTATTCGGAAGACCAAATTTTTCTAAAAATGTTTGGAAAATTAGTCCAATTCTCTAAATCGAAAGCCAAATATTCAAAATTGCTTAAATGCCAATTTGAGCAAAATAGCATTGTGTTAAATTTGGTTCCAAAATTTGCATCTCTGGTATAGCTATGGGTCACCTTTTTTGCAAAAAATTGGTATAGATATGGTCGACTTCACCGACATCTCGGAGGCACGTCTCTACCAAACCCAACCTTGGGTACCCCCCGGGGCACTTGAACCCCCCTTAATGGATCCCAGGTTGAGTTTCAAAGTTATACAGATGGTCAACATTTTAAATGTTCCGACTATATGGAAAAGTACACATGATGTTTGTCTGGTTACAAAGGATTCCAAAAAGGTATAGTTTACCACTATAGTTTCGGAGTTATGGTTAAAAACTAACGTAAAAGTGGTGAAACAGCGACATTTTGGAGTGTCATGGGTCAAAATTTAAAAGTTGCCTTGATTCAGGTAAATATGTGGGGCCAAATTGGTCCCATGCTCATATGGATTGAAATAAGGAATGGTTGCCTTATCTGCTTATGCTTAGTTTTCACGTTATTACAACACACATCACAGGTCAATAGAATCCAATAGTGCCAATAGTTGACTTCTTCGCCATTTCGGTTAATAACCCAAGCACGTTAAAGAGACCAAACTATTCCTATATTCATTCTATGAGCTGGAACAACAACTTGAACCCACGTTTTACAGAAATTGAAGCAACTTTATTTTGACCCTCTTGTACAAACCCCAAATTGACTTTTTCACCATTTTTACAGTTTTTACCAAGTTAATCCGAAAACTACAAGCCACGGGTAGACCCAAAATATACCTTTTTGTAATACTCTTGGAACCCGACAAACATCTAGTGTGGATTTTTAACACATCAGAACATTTAATTTTTTTACATGTGTAACCTTGAACGCCAAGCTAGGGGCCATGAAAGGGGTTGGTAAGTGCTTCCCATCATTTTTGCTTTTACTATCCAACCGCGGACACGAGTTAACTAAAATTGTAATCAATGAGTTGGTGATATGCTTCTGTGCGGGAGAAAAACATTTCAAAAATGGAAAATGATCGGGGCACCCACCTTTAAGAAAAATAGTATGGTTAAGGTCTCAACTTTAATTTGGGAATAAGAGAAAGTGGCCGTTATTCGTGGGAGCATGATCCACGATCGTATGTGAGTGTGCACATTGGATAAATTGTGATTTTTGTACACCAAGTACTTCATAAATGCTAATAAAAAAAAAATGATGGAAGCCGTGCCACACCCTTTCAGGACCCCAGCAGCTGGATTTAAGGTTAAACAGGGGTAATTTGGTTTTAAGGTTACGATGGTGTTGAAGGTAGCACCATGAGAGTTTGTCTATACAGGATTCCAAAAAGTAAGCTTATATTACTACCTGTGACTCTTAGTTTTGGAATTATGGGGGTAAAAAACTGTAAAAATGGTAAAAGTCAATTTTGGTTTGTACAGGGCGTCAAAATTTAAAAGTTGCTCCAAGTTTGTAAAATGGGTTCAAAATTGTTAGTTAGCTCATAGAAGAAAATATAGGAATAGTTTGGACTATCTTACGTGGTTGGTTATTTACCAAAATAGCGAATAAGTTCAACAAGCTATGGCAAGCTATTGGATTCTATGACCTGTGACCTAAGTGGGGTCCATTAAGGGGGTGGCAAGTGCTTTCATCAACTTTAGGGATACCAATGCCTTAAGTACTGTGTGCAAAAAATCAAAACTTTATCCGGAAGCGCACCATCTTTCATCCAGTCCAATGCTAATACCATATATATTTTATTTAATATATTTGCAACATTTCCAGATTAAAAATTGATGAGAAATCTTGCCGGAGAAGGGAAAAAACGATTGGCCCGGATTTTTGTTTTTGTTCTTGATTCCATTTAGTGTTGTATTAAGTTTGAATTTACCCTTTATATACGTGTGGCGAATAGTAGTGGTAACGAAATCTATGATGGTTGTCTCAAAGTCGTGGCCCATTACTGATAAATAATGGTCGACTCGTCATGCCTAGTTTACTGTAGCGGTGGCGGTGATGGGGGTGTGGTGCGGTTTGCTGATGTGGTGGTGGTGGTGGTGGAGAAGGTGGTGGTGATGGCGGTGGCGGTGGTGGAGGTGGTTGTGATGGTGGTAATGGTGGTAATGGTGCTGATGCTGATGACGATTGATTGATGAAGATTATGGGTGATGGTGATGACGGAAAGGGAATATCAAAAAAGAAACATCGAAAGACAGCAGGGCAGTACGCAAGATTTTTTAGGGGTGCGGGGACTTCGAAAAAGTGGAACATTTTGGTAAAGGTGGACATAGGCTACCCGCCCTAAAATGGACCCTTTGGACTTGGAACATCTCATCAACTCAAGATGAAGATGTGGTGATGGCAATGATGAGGATGACGATTAATAATAAAGAACAGCGAAAGACAGAGGTATAAGAATTTATTATTTAGAGAGGTGGCGGGACTTCGAAAAAAGGGACCTAATACCCCCAACCCCACCCCCACCCCCAAATGAACCGGTTTTTTGGAGTGTTGGACTGTTGAAACATATCATCCACAAAAGTTGGACTTTCAAATTCTACATCTGTTTATCAAAAATAAAAGAATCGCAAAAAAAAAAAGTGGTCATTTTGCCTCCCCCATCCCATGCGTCGGGCCTCTAAAGACGTACAGACATGACACCAATGATAACAATGAATGGACTTTCCAAATAGATTTCCAAAACTTAAAAAAAAGTATATAATGACCATCTATTTTTGAGTGTGAAGATTCAAATTGTTTTTACTTTACACAGTGGGGACTGATTCAAACTAAAAATTAAAAACTGTATTATAGTATTTTTGTCACAAGACGCAAAAAAAAAAAACACACTGCTTTATTACATAAAAACAACTGTAATATAAGTGATTGTTTCGTCCACGTGGTGTTGTAAAACTAGTATTTTTACACGCGGCGGATGTGACACTGACATTAATCTTGGTAATCAGTCGATTACGATTAATAATCATGCATCACGCAGAAAATAGGGTTTTAACTGTCTTGAAGTAGCAAAAGGGCGTATATCAGAACGGGGGTCCCCGAATGATCGGTACAAAACTGGGTACAACAAACATTATATAACGACAACGGCATATTGCTCCATAAGAAATAGCTTTGCCCCGAAGGCTCTCAAAGCTTATCTTGGATAGGTTAACACAAGTCTTGATGCAAGGTTATGGCCCCATTTTGACCAATTTTAGTATTTATATTTTAAACAATTCCGCTCCGTCCCCCTCCCGCCGTTGTTCATATAGGCCTCCTAGCTTGTTTTCAAATCATTTGCAGATAACTGTATATTTAAATTAACACTACGGGGAGAAAGTTTGCTGTTTTTGTTTAAAATTAAAAAAAGAAAACATTTTTATTTAAATTAACAGAGTCTGCTCAGTTCAAACGCGGTTCAATTTGACATGGTATTATGGTTCTAATATTGCAGATTGCGGAGACAACTTGAGTCAGTTCCCGCGTCCTGTGCTCCTAATTGAGTAAGTGCCCAGAAGATTCTGGCCCAAATATATGAAAACACAGTCATAATCTGCTGTCACACGTGTATTTATCAATGAATAACTCTGCTGTGCAAGAAATAAGATTTTATATTCACGGTAACCAGTATAGATACTAGCCTGATATATTTACATTTTCCTTCCGATAGCGTTAAGTTGCCTGGTGAGTGTAAACAAAGTCCTCGCTGGCGCTTCTGACTGGTCGTCAGAAATATGTCGCCCCACTGTAATTGCATTTCAAAAGGTCGTTTTCAGTATTGGGTGCTTTTTTCACCAAGGTTAATAAAAGGTAGCAGGATTGGTTATTACGGGCGTTAAACTAGGATAGCGGCATGTGTGAATTATAGTAAGCCTTTAAACGACACACATGGTACCACATGCGACATCTTTGACATTTATTCTGGAGGCAACTGATTCACTTCCGAGCCTTCGAATTAAGCATTTTAATTTGTTGGGGAACAAGCATATCGCCGCAATTCCAAAAAGAGAATTTGTAAATAATTGTAGTGCAGGGGCCGTTGCTATAGTTCAAGGATATTCGATTTCATATTAATTGTCGGTATCAATTTCGCCTAAATTGTTAACTGTGATTGTCAAATGTGATATCTATATCGAGCCTTCCTCGTAATTGGAATAAGACTATATTCCGCTATCTACCTGGACGTCCGTGGGATATCATTACAAAACTGACTTCGATCAAAGAGTATTCAAACTATCAACGATGGGCAACGGATCTCAAGTGAAAAAAGAACAAAGTGAAACCATCTTCAAAAAGCAAATCTAATGGAGCCCAAAGATGGTGGGTGGTGGTGGTGGGAAGGTGGAGGTCGGAAGACCCTCACTAATACCGACATAGATATTGGCAAGGGGGGCGGTCAACACAGGGATACAACAAACATTTGCACCAGCCGGAGCACCGGTAAGAATGAAAGGTTGCGCTTTTGGTTGGGTGTGGTTGTGTGGGTTGTGTGTGGGGGGTTTGTGTGTGTGTGGTTTGTTGTGTGAGCGGCCCGAAAGAAGAGAGAGAGCGGGCGAGAGAGAGTGCGAGCGTGTGTGTTTGTGTACTGTCGTTTGGATACCTCTGTGTTATGTGTGGTTATTTATTTATTTATTTGGTTATTTAGTTATTTAATTTGATTAAAAAAAAAAAAAAATTATTTATGTATTTATGTATATTTGATTTTTTAATTTATTATTTATTTTTTACTTTATTTATTTATTATTTATTTGGCCCACCGGAAAGGTTAGGTATCACAGAGTGTCCCTATTAGGCCTACTTTAAAAATTAGAGCTCAGTCAATTTGACTACGGTTGGAAATTGTGTTCAACATCTTTCTGAACTTCAGATGACTATTTTATAAGTAACACACCAAGCTATATTCTTCCCATTTTATCTAGGTACTACATGGCGCAGCGGTGTTCTAACTCGGGTGTAATTCTAGCAATGTTACACTGAATACTTTTCAGAATAGCTGCATGCAAGTCATGACGACTATAAAAAACAGTTTGGTCAAATGTTACAACCTTTAACAATTCCCTCATATACCCACTCTAGGATAATTTATAGAACATTATGATAGAGGTCTTAATTTATCGCCGTAATGAGATCAAAAATGGAACAAAAAAAGTAATTAAGAAAGTAATGTACAAAATGTGAAACATTACATTAACTTATTCATTTTTTCAAAAATGTTACATTTTAGGTTACCTTTACTGTTAAAACACCCCTGGCGGTGATACGGAACCACAATACCAATATTTACTTTCCATCATACACGTAAAAACTATTAAAACACCATTTTATTCACACTATGTCTCTTGAAACAACTTCCTTTTAGCAATCAATAAAGTACAATGCTATAAGGTTGAATGTATACATTTATGATACAACTGTGCTATGCGTATTGATATAGTTATGGCCTAAATACAATATTCAAGGTTATCATTGATAGTGCTAACCCAAACATCGTCTATGTTTGGTGCATGTTCTTTTATGTGCACGAAGTCACGAACACGAATGATTAAGGTTCCAAGCTTACAAATGTTGAGGCTGCTGCCTCATACGCAAGAAGAGAAGATTAATTAAGGTACACGTTTTACAATATTCAGTATCATACGAAACAGACACGATTTGTATTCTCAATTGCCTAATACGTAAAGAACGTTTTTAAACAAAGGGATAGTATTTTGCAATGAAGGCCGCCATTTGTTCTAAAAATCGATTTTGGTTTTGTTTGGGTCTTGTTCGTTTTGGATCTTTAAGAAGAAGAAGAAGATAATTAAGGTACAAGTTTTAAATCATTATCATTACGAAACAGCACGATTTGTATTCTCAATTGCCTATATACGTAAAGAAACAGTTTTAACAAAGTATTTTTGCAATAATGCGCAATTTGTTCTCAAAATATCGGTTTGGGTTTGTTGTTGTATGTTGTTTTGACTCGGTTAAGAAGAAGAAGAAGAAGAATTCATGTTAAGTACACGTTTTTAATCTCATTATCATTACGAAACAGCACGATTTGTATCTTCAATGTGCCTATTATACGTATAAAGAAAATGTTTAAAACCAAAGATTTGCAATTTAATGCGCATTGTTCTCAAATCGAGTTTTGGTTGTGTTGTTGTTATTGTTGATTTTGACTCGGTTAATTTTTTCACAATATTTTTATATACAAGAGATTTGATGATGTGTCTGGTATGGACAAAATGAGTGAGATTTCACTTCTGCTAGAAAGCACTAGAAATTGGTGTGCCGATGTTAAAAAAAATCCACTGAATCAATGTCCACCGAGTTCTAGCGCTAAGCGTACCTCTATCTTAAAATTGGAAAACATTAATTGAGGTTTAGGCGACGTATCTTAAATCGGAAATCTATGAACCCCGTCAAAATTCAATTAATAAAACTTTCCAATATACAGTAAGTCAGGTGTTAGTAGCTTTATATATACGGGAAGGGAAAACCTGAATTACCATTGCAGCTCAAACTTTAGTATATCAGAGTTAAAGGCACTAAGTGATGAAAATGATGTAAATATTGGGCAAAAAGAAAAAAAATGGTGGCACATGAGCAAAATAACTGTGGGCGTTACAAAACTTTTGTTTTATTTGGGCATAAGAAAATGACAATAATTACTGAATAGCCGAATCTATTGACCATTGGCCAACAAGATGACAATTTCATCGGTATCTTTGTTTTAGGTGGCGGTACCGAGATTCCCCCTTTTTGAAATAGTTAACTCTTTAGTTAAAAAAAATTCTTCTTGAATACAAATCTCAAGGGGAACATTTTGGCAATAATATAGTATACGATGAACTTAATGACACATTTGATGTTAAAATTTATAGTTATAAGTCTAACTTTGAAGTATGGAATACTTTTCCAATAAAAGAATGAACTCAATTGCCCATCGTCAAAAGGTTTAAAAATGAAAAACATATACATATGAAAAAAAGAAAAAAAGAATAAAACAACTACACAATCAACTTTTGCAATTACTGATATTAATGGACAACGTGACTGTTTATAAGTTGGCCATTAAATGTTGAAAAATCACAGTACTATCATAGCTATGAACGCAGATTGCCCTTGATAATTTTTTGTTTTTTTTTTTAGTTCGATTAGTCAATGACATATGGGTATTGGGAAAGAACAAAATGGTTTTTTGAGAAAAATAACTATGCCAACAAAATTTTGTTTTTATTTTTGCATAAAAGGCAATAATCACTAATAGCCGAATCTAATAGACCGCATTGGCAAGATGACCAATTTCAATCGTATCTCATGTTTAGGTGGGCATTGAGACCCCCCTTTTAAAATAGTTTTTATTTTTAACCTTTATTTATTGATGCTTGTTATTACAAGTCCACTACGAAAGACGCATTGACAATTGTGACCATGGTAAAAAATCGTACGTGAAAAAAAAAATTGGTATAAGAAAACTAGCCCTATTTATTGAAGATCCGAAAAATAAAGGCTACATATGGCGGACATAGAGTTAGTAATTTCCGATGTTCCACTGGAACTCGGGCTCCTCCTTTTTTTCAATTTTTTTGTGCAGTCTGTTCTCTATTTCACCCGCTTTTAGGGTTTGCACCTTTTTCCCCTTCTAGTATTTGTTTAACAGGTGCCTGCTGATTAGCCTGTCTGCTCTGTGGTTACTTTATTTAGTATTCTTCATCCCATACCATCAGAAACATGTAACTTTATGTTTGTATCACATTAGAAATCTATTTCTTTATGTTAAGTAATCTCTGCCACTTTTCAATACTTTACTTATGCTGTTCCAATTCAATCTATCTTCAATGTAACATTGGCACAAAATAAGTTATTACTGGTCTCAAACTTTCTATAGATTATATAATTGTCTCAAGAAAACACTTGGTATGATAAGAATTATATCACCTGTAGTCCTTCATTCAAATAGCTGGCACTTATATAGACTTACGTATCATGGTTGTTATCAGCTTTGAAATCTCATGCCTTTTCAACCGATCAATTCCATCCATTTAATCCTGTTTGTGTGTTCAAATAGTAAATTTTGGACTGGTACGTATTGTGCTATTCCAAGAGCCTAGAAAAGCTGATTAGAACACATCTTCTAATTAATCCCGCAGTGGAATACTTGACCAAAATGTCAGTCTACCTTGACGACAAATCCAATTTCATGTGTCATATAGATAACTTCTCGCAACTCATAATTGTTGGCTTAACTTTATACTAATAATTATTCACAACTTAGTAAATCTCCGCACTTTTCATTATGAAAATCTTTGTACTGTCTCTTGCAGAGAGAGAAACGCATTATTAATATTATTCCCTTTAGTCCATCCGCTGAACACCGTTTACTCTATTTCTTATGACTGACGCTGATTAAATTTGCTCATTAACTGTCGCGGACGTGGTAGTCCTGCAAAGAGAAATGAGTTTTCAGATGGCTTACGACGCAACCTTATAATGTTTTCCTTCTCCAAGAGACTCATAGTACGGATACTTCTGAGCAGATTGGAAGGATGAGTGGGGTGACAAAATATTTTCTCGTCATGGTACCTCTACAGTAGAGGAGTTTGTATTCTGTTTAAAAATTATAATTTAAATGTGTGTAACTGCTACAAAGATGATGACGGTCGCATACTTATTCTTGTATTGAATCGGGGGCATTTTTTGAAATTCTTTTAATAAATCTATACGGACCTAACTCTGACACTCCTCTTTTTTTTTGAAACGCGTATAAAAAAATACTAGACGTTGGGTGCGAAATCTTTTATTTTAGGCGGTGACTTTAATTTGGTTTGGATCTTAACAAAGATAAAAATGGTGGTAGAAAGGTTACACACTTTAAGTCTCCCAAGAGTGTGTTAAGAACATAATGGACACCTTTGATTGAATCGATTCTGTAGAAAAATCATCCTAATGTCAGTCAATTTACATGGCGTTCTCATCGGCCTCCCATTCAATGTCGACTAGACTTTGTCTGATTCATCTCATTTATATTCTCAGGTTGATCACTGTGATATTCTGCCGGGATTCAAATCTGATCACTCGCTAATAAATCTCAAAATCGCTCCAAACCACCCGCGTGGTCCGGTTTTTGGAAATTTAATACCTCTCTGCTGAAAGAACCAATATGCCATATAAGGGTTAAAGATGTATCCAGAACTAAACAACATAATAAAAATTGTCCTTATAGGCTATGGGATTTTCTAAAATTTCAATTCGTTCTGTGTCTATACAATTCGCTTCTAAAATTTCAAGGAACGAAAAAGGAGAAAAAAACATCTACAACGGTTAATTGTTTCTGAAACTAAATATGCGAAATACCCTACTAATGAACTAGCTTATTAACTAAAGATGCAAACAAAACTTGACAATATATACTCTTAAAAACGAAAGTATGTATAATAATATCACCGCAACACCTACCAAATTTATGAAGATTCCGTTATTTTGTGAATCTAGAAAAACGTAATAAAAGCAGTCTGTAATAAATAAATTAGAAAAGGATGATGGAACGATTTTAACTACCCCACAGAAATTTTAAAGCGCAAGAAAAAAACTTTTACCTCCAAACTTATACATCATCTAACCCGCCACCGTTAATATAAATGACATCCTTCCATTGAACGTCGGGTGGCCCCCAGCTTAAGCTGACCAAAAGAACATTGTGAAGGTTTATAACGATTTGTATGAATGTTTAGCGCTTGTTTAAATCGATGGCCACTAATAAAAAGTCCAGTACCGATGTCTTGCCTGAGCATAATGGATAGCAAATTTTCTTTTCCGATATTGGTCCAGCTCTTGTCGTATACTATTATTATTTCGTTTCAACAGGAAAGCTCTCAATGGCTCAGCAAAGGGTATTATAGAACTTATTCCAAAGAAAGACAAAAATCCAAATCACCTACAGAACTGGCGGCCAATATCACTTTTTGAACACAGACTACAAAATCATTACAAACTTCATTGCTTCACGAATAAAGAATGTCTCCCTAGTATTATTAGTGACGCAAACCGGATTCAATGGAAAGGCCGATATATAGTGAAAACATACGTTAGCACACTGGATGTAGGCGGAATATTTTAAATACAATTGCTGAACGCCGGATTATTGCTATGATCGCTTTGAAACAGGCTTTCGAACTTTTAGAATGGCCATGCATTTTTCAAACTTTGAAGTATTTTAATTTTGGTAAAGACCTTATCCGTGGGTTAAAACTTGTTACCATGAAATCAAAGCATGCGGTCGTAATAACGGTAATTCTCAGAATTTTTTAACCTCTATCGTGGTGTAAGACAAGGCTGTCCGTTAAGCCCCTACTTATTTATACTCGGTGGCAAATATTAAACCTTGCTATAAAATCCGATAGCAGTAGTACTGGTATACAATTACTAAGGTTACTATTACTACTAATTCTTATGCAGATGATACAACACTTATTTTCTTAAGAACGTATCCTCACTTACTCGTGTGATTATAATTTTAATCAAGTTTAAGGTCTTTTCTGGTTTAAAAGTAAACGTAGACAAGTGACCAAATCATGGCTCTTGGTGCTTTTCGTAAAACCCTCCGGACATTAGCCATTGGTATGTCATCTGCACGTCGCCGGTAAGGTTATTAGCGTTCCTTTTTACAAATGACCTAAGGTCAACATTTTTGAACTGAATTATCTGCCTAACCTTACAAAAATAAAAAATCTATTGCGAATTTGGTCCTGTATAGCTTAACCCCTCTTGGAAAAATTGTGGGGGGGGGGGGGAGCATAATTAAATCGTTGGCTCATCGCAGCTATTTTTTTTTTCTTTCAGTTTTGCCCGACCCCCCTGATAGTTTCATTAATGATCTGAATTCGATTGTGTACAAGTTTGTATTGTCCGGAAAGCCTGCACAAAGTGAACAGAAAAACTATGATTGGCGATTACTCCGATGGTTGTTTACGAAGCCACCATCCCTCAATTATGAAAGGTCTAAAGATTACATGGATCAAACTCGGTTATGTTAGCCACTACAATCAGGGGAAATGGGAAACTGTTTTTGATTCATTGCAGCGTTCGATAGAATCTTATCTGGGAATGCAATATAAATCCCTCAGAAAAAAGTATATCTTCTATAGAAAACTCTTTTTCTTAGAAATGTTGTTCACTCCTGGTGTTATCACTCACTTAGGATCAACAACCCAAAAAAGTTGTAACCAATTACTGGAATAATTCTAAATCCTAATTATGATGAAATTGTTTCTTTAAGTCATGGTTCGAGAAAAAAAGGGAGAGAAAAAAAGGATTAACATTATATCCGAATATGGTGAAGGATAATGGTCAATTTCTTACCTACCGAGATTTGTTGATAAATTTAAGTTATCTAAGGGTAACTTTTAAGGACTATTTTGGGCTGATATATCATTCCAAAATCCTTCATCCATACTTCTCACGTGAAAATGAGCGAATGATATCTGCTAACCAACAGCTACTGCGGAATGAAACACATATGTTTAAAAAGGTAGACATATGCAAAGAAATCAAAGAAATGTATTTCCAATCTTGAGACCTCCAAAAGCGGAGAAAGTGGTTAACGAGCTTAGGGAAACGCAGGTTGATTGGCCAAAAATCATTCACTTCCATATTAAATGACGCTATCAACAAAACTAGGTTCTTCATTTTAAATATCTCAATCGCTTCCTTCCTGTGACATTGCTATTTGCTATGAATATATCTGAAACAAACTTGTGTAATTTTTGGCTCTATTGAGCCGGACAACTTTGGTCATCTTTTTTTTTTTTCTTTTGGTTTATTTTGTTTTTTTTTTTTTTTTTTTTTGGAGTTGCAATTACATTTCAAATCGTGGAAAGAGGTTTATGGAATAAATACTCTGAAATATGGAATCTCCAAGAGGATGTTCTATTAGGACTGACTGACGTCTAAAAGACCAAATTTAATTTTATTATTTTGCACACACGTATTTTATCTTCAACCTGCTCAAATACCAAAATGCTTTTCCCCGTTTAAATGGTTTATTAAGATATTTGAACAATATTTGAGATTGAAAAGGATATCGCCTTTAGGAATAACTCATAGAAACAGTTAATAAGAAATGGAATCTGTTAACTTATACGCAATGCAAATCGATCTTTTTTGAATATGAATGTTATATTTTTCTCTGCCAAGGCAGGGGAGGGCGGGGAAGCAATCCCAGGTTTTGACGTCGCCGTTGATTTGTCGCAGGGAGGCAAGATCTTGATGAGAAGGTCCGACTTTTTGTGTTTCAAAACCGTTAAAGCAGATGAATTCACCTCAATGTAAGGGTTTTTTTTCTTTTCTTATATGGTTGGAGGTGGGACCGGGATCTTTTTTACCCAGATAGTTTATGGTTTGGCTCCGTGTTATTGATGTGGTTTTCTGGGCTGGGAGGTTGCTAATTGTGGACGAGTCTTGGCCGCCATCCTCTGCCTGATGGTATGGTTTATCTTCATTTCTCTCTCTCTCTCTCTCTCTTTTCATTCATTATGATTTAAATTATATATAAAAAAAATAAATATGTTGTATTTGATATTTTGTACTTATTGTTTTTGAATGTCACATACAAAAAAAAACAAAAACA
Source organism: Ophioderma brevispina (assembly GCA_023653785.1). Taxonomy (NCBI): domain Eukaryota; kingdom Metazoa; phylum Echinodermata; class Ophiuroidea; order Amphilepidida; family Ophiodermatidae; genus Ophioderma; species Ophioderma brevispina. The sequence continues at coordinate 5,831 of JAMKCH010015243.1, read as the reverse complement.
TGTCAAAAAAAAAAAAAAATTAAAGGGCCTTTAAACTCTATCAATCAATTAATAAATTATTTAATCAATCAATCATCCTTCCACACAGCGACAGACCATCACTTTATTGAACCAACAAAGATGAAATTCTTTATGTATTTTTGACACACCAGTCCTGTTATTTTGCCAAATTTCTGTGTCCCCCATCTGAGAGAACTAATAGTGTATCGTTGAAAATTTTCGTAAATTTACGGAAATTTCTGCAAGGCATAATTTCCAGACTTTTTCTGGTAAATTTTACAGATTTCTGGGAGAGCGTGGCCCTAGCAGGTTAGGGTGTTCTCCTCTGGCGCAATTTTACCATCAAAATTCCCGGTTCGAAATCCCGGTGGGTCGTGGCACTTGCTGGGCTTTGTTCGGGTACTATCAATTCTGATTTGATCTGTATCCTCAGCTATTAGATTAAATACAGAATACAACTCTCCTCCATGGTTCACTTGGAATTGGGCAAATGGATCATAACGTCCATCCCGTCCTTCGGAGGGACGGTTAGCCCGTCGGTCCCGTGTAACCGAGAGTCAAACTGTACCTGTACATCGCAGTCATGTCGAATACGAGTAAGGGTGGTAACCCCTGATTTCCCAATCCGCCCCAGCCGCAAATAACGGTCCATGTTAGGAGCTCCCGTATCATGGATACCGCGCCCTGGATCAGCACACTAGCTGAACAAATCCTGACACCACCACAAAGCCATTACCAATTACTTTGGATCGAGCAACAAAAACAGAATTTTTGTCAATTAACGGAACTTTGACAGTAATTTTCAGAAATTTTGTGGTCTCGTGTTATGGAATAAATGCATGTGTTGTTTTAAGGGTTTGGGTCATATATACTTCCCGCCATAACTTTCCTTTCAAACTAAAAAAATTGGGGGTCACCGATGTCACCTTTGATTGGCAACCATTACAAATACACATTTTCGCCAAATTAACTACATAAGTCTATGGAAAAATCCATTTTTTCGAGGACTTTTGGTTGATAGGGCTAAAATTTACCATAATTTTTGTTTGGATTTTTTATATAGTTGGCGCACTCATGTCCGCGTTTCTAATACAACAAAACATCATGGGTCCGCGAGTACCCTTTTGAGATATTCATGCGAAAATCTTATTTTTTTGAAAAGTTAACCCTTAGCGACATTTAGTGCGTACATCTCCAGCAAAAAACTCAGAATAATACGCAACGTGTTGGTCGCCTGTCTCTGCCTGTGTTGCGTGCCCAGCGAGTATCGATTCCTTCGAATTTAGGCCTATCCATTCCGTTAACCTTTTTTTTTTATCTTTTATTTTTCTGCAATCCTAGTTTCGTGTTTATCATTAATTTTTGTTAAATCCTATATTCTGGTGGCAGTTTGTGACAGGAAGGCGCGTCACTCCCGGGTTAGACCTATTATATTAGGGTTTGATAGATTTTGTCTTAAAAGACCGACATGTCAATGAGGATTCCTCACCTGACCCCCGTCGATTTTAACAGGAATATTTCAAATAAAAAACTACAGGAAAGGCAAAACTATTCGAAGGGCCCCACCGTCCCCACAATAGTTAAGCAAACTTTTTTTTCGCAGAGAATGAAAACCGAACCCAAATTCGGAACATTGGGTAAGCTAAACGCTTTTTTTGCTCTTATTATAGGCCCTTCTGATTAAAAGTACGAATTACCAAAATAATAAACCATAATGCATTTTTGCGCAGTTTGAGGTATGGTACGTCTCCGGGCCCGACTCGTATGTCATCTGCATATTACGGTGCATTGACTTTCAAACAGTGAAGCGCCAGCAAATTATTCTGGTCCTATGTTGTGGAGAAATGGGGGAATCTAACATAAATCACGAATTCATGTAATTTGGGTAATTTTACTGGCTGAGACTATTAAGGGGACACCACAATCATCCGGTTCGAGACAATGTGTCGGACCACGCTTCTAATGGGTAGTGCCAATTTCCCTCCCCCATTCGTCACTCTGCGTCCATATGCCAGGGAGAAACACAACGAAGAAACCAGTGTTGAACAAAGGAAATAAAGTGAAAGGATGGTTCATGTTCAAAGGTCTCATTCATGCGTCCACCCTACTCCGCGCGTTCGTTATCGTGCGTAAAAACTCTTACTACGCGGGATGTGCGCTCTTGTTTGTTTAAGCGCTGGCAATCGACGCTTCAGGCTGGTTGAAGACATTTCAGAAATATATTGAGCTTGGAACGATGCCAAAGTTGATCTATGACCCAAACTCCTTAACAAATTTTCCGTAATTTAAAATTACGGAACGCAAAAAAAAAGTCCGGAAATTTTGGTGCTGCCGGAAATTGTTTAAATAATTTCCGTAAATTATTTTTTTTTAATGTTTTGTGTTTTTTTTTTTTTTTTTTGTTTTCTGAAACAGATTTTCCGTAATTTACGGAAAACTTTTTCATTAATTTACTTAATTTCTACAGTAGGGTCGTTATTATCATTTTGATACTTGTAAAAAAATTTTGTATAAAAATGGTGTTTTGGTATAGGCTATATAGAGTTTTATATCCTCTGCGTTTCAGACAAGTATTGTTAATTTTTTTCATGATCAATCGTATTTCCGCCCATCTTGATTCAAAATGGCCGCCACTCTTTCGAAAGGATTTGCTTATATCGTTAAGTTCTGAGCACATGAATTAAAACCTGGTGTCCAATAACCATGAACCAAAAATACCATAATCAATGTTCTAGCAATGTTGTTCACCATCTTGGACCACGCGCTTGGATTTAAAAAAGTGACCATCTTTTGAAAAGAATATGCCCAAATTTTATGCCCTGCAACTGTCTTCATACATTTCACATATCCTGTTTTATGCAGAAATGATCAACCCATTTAAGCATAAAATATACTACTTTAGTCCCTCGAATTAGTATTGTAAAATGTGGCATCTTCGGTTAACCTATATCGGTACTCTCCCTGTCTAGAATTTAATGAGAGGCAATGCTTCTTTAAAAATGCGGCGGCCTGCAGACATTTTCCAGCTATTTTCAACAAAATTAAAATTCATTTTCATCATATTTGAATGCTGTTGGTATAACTCTTTCGTGCTAAAACAAAATATTACAAAAGACAAACAAAACACACAAAACACCCCTATACAAACAAATTATTCAATTTGTTCTTAAAAATGAAAATGGCCGATACAATTTGTATCAAGAACTGAAAATCTCCCATAGCTCGCTCTGATCTTAGCGCACGGTCCCTTACAAACGACGAGATAAATAGCCACATGTGTTTAAAATCCAATGGATGAGTGCTTCTGACATCTTAAAACCATGTATAGCTATTAATATTACCAGGATTACCAGGATAATTTACAATGTTTGATGAGTATAACCATACGTGATTATAAATTAGTTTATAATCATAACCTTTTTTCTGTGGTTTAACAGTCTTTTAACAGAATTCAAATATATTTTTAGAAGGATGGGCCTATGATGCATGATTCTAGTAGAATCTATGACGAATCAAATATAGTGAAAATGAATTCCAATTACATATTCAAATTTCCAAAGACACATAATGTGGAATAGGAAAAAATTACCCCCCCCCCAAGTTGTAGATTTCCATGTGGTTTTTAAAGGCTCTAAATGATGAGAAATTACTAGTTTTGGGCCTGCATATACCAAGAAAATTTTAGTGCCATAATAATGGTTTTGAGCCAGTCAAATTGCAAAATATAGATTTTCAACCCTATATCCACTATACTTGTCATACTTGCCATTGGCTTATGAGGTCATAGTGACGCCATAATGGGAATGTTTGTACTTATTTTGGTACCAATGGACAGAAAAAAACTCTAAGCTTTCCCGTGGTAATAAATTTGTAGGAATAAGAGGGTGGCAACCACCCCCTCCCTCCACGCACAAAAATGGCCCTGGTATAGACGAAGATTAATATTCTACTAAGAGATATTGCTTTCCTTTTCAAATGATAAGGCTTGCGTCTAATTTTATTAACGAATATACCGAAATCGATATACCTTTAAGTAACTTTATTTTATTTATAAAACGCCATGACATATCTTTAATCAAAAACGGATTAAAAGATATGACATGGCATTTTTATAAATATGAAAAACGCATTGAATGGATGACAGCTGGTGATATAGTCCTTGCGTGTATTATATATAGACCCTATAATCCGACTGTTTTGGAATGTAAAGCTTTCCATAAAAAATAACCCCATCTGAAAGGATTAAGCTGAGAAATGTTTCTTTGGTACAAATATTTTAAAATTTCTAATTTCGTGTAGGAGCAAATACGAAATTCAGCCTGTTTAGTCTCTGTTTTATATATATTGAAATATAAGCAAATCAGAATCACCTTTTTCCTCTCTTTTAAGGCATTTCTGTAGCCAAATACAAAGTAAGAAATCTATTGAGTGTCTAGTCTATATGAAATTACTATTATAACACAATATTTGGAATTGGGTGCCTCAAAAATCTCTCGTTGCCTTGCAGAAATTGCGCTTATGATTCAGCATAATTGCATTTCTCATAGTTGGAATATTAGCTCTCCGTTTTCCGGAATGTGGAGTTAGCATGGGATATGTTTCAACTTCACATACATAATATTGGGTGTTTTACTTTATTTTCCCATTAGTCGATATACCATGGCACGGTGCGTGCAAGACCGAACTTCCAAGCAAATCAGGAAGCAGAGAAACTACACGTTGCAATGGACGGAGCTGGTAAGTTACTGCTTTTCAACCGAAACCCCGCTTGCTGAAACATTCATTCATTAGAAACCCACTCCATCCCGTTTATGGAACATTTCCTATTTACCAATAAAGCAAACACACAATAACACAAACGCAAAAGGTAGTAACCGCCATTAACACAAAGGATTCCTCAATGGTCAAAAACTGCCTCAGAAACAGACAGTCCGCAGTTTGAATAAACCCCTGTTTCAGTCCCACGTGACTCCTTTCTGTCCATGAAGAACTTTATTAGACCTGCATAATGCATATGCTCTTTATCTTCATCCACTATATACCCACGTACCTGATTTCCTTATCATGGCGTAGCCGGGGGGCACTGCCCTCCTGTGGGGAATCCTTGCCCCCTCTTGCCCCCCTGAAAACCTATGATTTGCATCTAGGCCTTATGCTATACTGACAAATTTTAATATATGCTTGCCCCCCTGAAAATCTATGTGCCACCCTCCCCCTTCCACTCTGAAAAAGCCTGGCTACGCCACGTTCCTTATCAATAAATTAGATACGGTTTTCTTATCCACAAATGAAACAAATAAGTTACCTACGCTATAGAAACCAACTTACCACATTGATCCGAGCTGCCAAAAATTAACTACAACGCATAAACTAGATCAACTTACGGCAACTCTAAACAAACATGGACGTATTAATAACATCCCTTGGTCGAACCAACAAAACTAAACTCCCCTGCGAATTTTTAATATCAAATGATGTTTTGAACACCAATCCACAACTTATTGCCAATGGTTTCAATCCCTTCTTTGCCAACATTGGTTCTCATCTAGCAACAACAATTCCTCCCTCTAATCACGATTTCAGGACCTATATGAAAAATATTAATTCTCCACCCCACTTCCCTTTTTCTTTCTCCGACTGACATTGATAGATTCCATAACCCGTTTGTAAATCCCTTAAGTCAGGTACTAGTCCTGGTTTGATGACGTAACATACCTGATGTTTATCAACTCAGTCACGAATTATTGCTTTTACCAATGGTTCTATTATCATCGTTCTTTATGTAATGGCATATGTTCCGGATAAATAAAAATTGCCAGGGTGGGACCACT
>JAMKCH010015242.1:0-48470 GCA_023653785.1 Ophioderma brevispina | reverse complement strand
GATAAGTGGGAAATTTGCCAAAAAGTATGCACCAAATCATGCCATTGTGCTGCTTCTTCCAAAAATTTCAAACTTCTGTAAGGGGTACTCCCTGTATTGCACAAGGTCTAGTTACTGATGCATCACCTAGCCTTACCTTCCCCCAACTCAGTTAATTCAAGTCCATAACAACTCACTTGATTGGTAGATAAATACAGCGTGATGCCTGATGGTATGTCTATATCTTCATCTCTGTCACTTACACAGGTATCCATGTATAAGGCCCTTAGTAACACGTTATGTGTAATTATAAGTAGGCGTGATGCTGAGTATGGGAATGAATAGCTGGGAATGACATCGGTCGTAATAATAACCTTTCTGATCAGTGAACAGCCTGTACCAGTACTCCTGGATATTTTTGAGCTTATTCAGTCTCAAGGTGCAAGATATCATCTGACAAACACCCATGGGGGGGGGAATCAACTTTTTTCAGTAGGGCCTGCGGCCCCAATTTCCGTACTTGGGGGCTTGGGAACGGATTATGTCTCCGAAAGTAGGGGCTTGGTAACTGAAAATTTTGAGGAAATTTGCAGTGCTTGGGAGCGAAATTTGGCTAAAATTCCGCTCCGATGCCAAAATTTTCTGAAAAGGGACCTTAAGAACTGAATTATGGGGGGCCGCTTCAACTGGGGGTCTGGGAACGGCTGGAGAGACGCGAAAGGGGGTCTTAAGTGCCGCCATACCCGTACCTCCTTTCCAATGTCAGTGCCCCCCTCGGGCTGAAACACTGACCAATAGTGTTCGTTCCTGGGTTAGGAGTTTTGTGAAGATTTTTATTGTCACACATGGCAACGAAGTAAATCAGAGGCACTAATTCAGATAGATTACTGTAAAATATTTTAACCCTAACACCATTCACTGTTTTGCAAGTAATGACGACTAACACACACGTAACACAGGCCTAGATGGTACCTAACCAATTACCACAAGGTACCACAACTGATGTGCACATCAAACAACTCAGTACCACAGAAGGCACGTGACTGATGCTGATGTGTTGAACACCAACCACCACATTTACCACAACTGCCATGTGTGGTATCGGGTAATCATTTTGTGTTAGGGCTAGAAACCCTGTTTTGAATAACTCTCTTCCCATAACCATTACAAACCTTAACCCTAACCTTAGCCTTAACACTAAACCTAGCCTTAACCTAAACCTAGCCTTAACCCTACCCCTAGACTCTTTACTCTAATGCTATTAACCCCAACCTTAACAGCTTAACCTGACCTTAAACCCCTTACCAGATATTAACCCCGGAGAACTACCACCTATGCTACAGTCTGGTCCGATTTGACTCATTACAGGACACAACGTGAGATGGCTTTCCAGTAACCAATCAAAATATTATTCTTTTCTCGTTTGATCCACAGTGTTCATGCTAAACTTCTTTTTCTGGGGAGCAAGTATTTTTTTGGGACAAGTGGTAAATTTGCCATGTGTGGTATCCTGTGGTAATTCGGTTGTGTTAGGGCTGAGACCCATATGTTTGTAAACCTCTCCAGGTAACTATTTCAAAACCTCAACCCTAACCTTCGCCTTAACCCTAAAAAAACCCCTAGCTTAACCAAACCCTGGAACTCTTTACTCTATGCCAACCCCAACCTTAAAGCGTAAAGCAATAATAGCAATATACATTTTTTTTGAAGAGGGCACCCCCAATATTTTCAAAATTTTGGTACGGCTAGTAATCTATACTGTGAATGTTAAGGTTGAAAATGTCGATGTGGCGAAATGAAGGAATTTGTTTTAAGATCGTAGATCACCGATAATAATTCAGTGTTTCTGGAAACGGCCCTTCCAATTATTAATAGTCCCGGGAAAATGCGCCATGTACGTATCTACGCTCAGCCGGGGCATTAGTTTTTTTTATTGGTTCTGGCAATTCAAGTTAGAGTAAATTGTCCTGAGTGGAACTATTGCATCATGGACGAACATAACCTTAGCATTTCCACCTCTGTCGTTAAGTAACATCTGCGATCCCACTACAAAATCACTTATTTATGATATACTAGGCATTTTTTGAGCATTCTCTTCACAGGTGTTACCAACATAACTGTGCAAAATATCAATTTTGAAAATAGGGGGCGCTCTTTCAGAAATGTGCGTTATTGCTTTTACCTTAACCTTCAACCCCTTATCAGATGTTAACCCCTGGGCACTACCCCCTATGCTATAGTGTGTCCGATTGTCTCATTACAGGACACAACATGAGATGGCTTTCCGAGTAACCAATCAAAATAGTTATTCTCTATCTGCTTGGGATCCACAGTGGCAGTGCTAGACTTCTTTTTCTGGGGAGCAAAGTATTTTTTTTTGGGGGGAAGTGGTAATTTTCTTCTGGCTGGGGGGAGGGAGACTACCATGAAAGAAAGGTGGAATTTCACCAATCCATTGATTTCTGACTGGTGCGTTTTGATTTAAACAAATTTTGTATCGCGATGCCCCATATAGGTCACCGATTTGTAATTTCGTAAGATGGGCACACATACTTAGGCAAGTTTTCAGATAATATGAAATCTCACTTTTTTGTAAGTTAAGTCGGGGGAAGAGGCCCAGGGACAAGGCTGTGGGGATCACCAAATGCCATTTTTTACATAAAAATACAATTAAGAGAAAGAAAAGATTACATGTAACCAAAATGTCACAAGCACTTGTTTAATGTGTGCACAAGTCAAGCTGCATGAAATCTATTGCGATCGATTACCGATGTCTGTCATATAATATGCATTTTTGATCTGTGCAGAAAATCATTGAATGTCTATGATGGGCATATTGCTTTTGATAAAAAGCAAGAGTTTTGTATGTTTGAATTTCTTAAACAGATTGACAGTCACAAAGTGGTGAATTGTGTTCATATTACGCATCTTTTTTGTCATTTTTATGGGCGTTTTTTATGATTAAGGGATCGATCTTTGATTCATCATTTACATCTGAATGAAAATAAATTACCGTGCTTAACTCTTGCCCCCCTGCAGAATATGTCCCCTCTTGTCCCCCTCAGAATCTCCCCGCCCCCTGTGCCCTCATGTGGAAATAGTGCTTTTTCTGCACATGGCACCAATATAACAGCAAACAACATAGGTCGAACCTTTAATATATGCTTAGCCTCCCCCTTTAAACATTATATGTACCACCCCCCCCCTTTGTCTTTTTCACTTTAGGTGTGATCTATACATTGGTTAAGCATTCAAATATGCCCCAAAAAACAGGTTAAAAAAAATTGGGGCACTTCTTCCTGGAAATGTTTCCTCATTTCTCATTAAAGCCATTGTAGAGCCTCATTCACAGTTCCCCTTGTCTGCTGCTGATCTGTTTGTAAGCAGTCATATGTTGTCATAATGTATATAGCTTACCCAGCGGGCATGTCGTTTAGAGCGACGTCGAAAAAACAGGTGTCGACAGTTTTTATAAATTACGTCGAATGCAATTGGCATCGACGTTAAGAACGACGTCACATCGATCTGCATTTTCGACCTAAATAGGTTGTAAATTTTCTAAAACTCTCGGTTCCAGCGTCGATTGCCCACTGGGTATATTCACTGTGATGCCACTGTATTGAGTGGCCACGAGTATCTTTTCTGATATGAATGCTGGCTCCCATTCATATTACCCAATTTTTTCAAAATTTGGATTAGGATATCTTACAATTTCACATATGAATTATCGGCTGTGTTTAACTTTGATAACTGGGACAATTTTGATGTTTTATAAAACACTGTACATGATCATTTTTGGTGCTAAAATCAAAATTCTTTAAGCCTAGAGCACGAATCTCGCAAATCCGCAGCACTGAGCAAGAAAAATGTACTAATTCCCCAGATGTAGTGATTGCGTCATCAACAAGACCCTAATGCACGAAATCGCTGGCGCCAGGTCAGCGACACCACTGTAGCGTGCTACCTCCGGAGGCTCCGGTCATGCCCCGGTCCCTGGTTCAAGACTGACCGCGAATTTGCAACATTTCTTCTTCCCCTCTGTCATCTTTCCCTCACTCCTCCTGCCTAGAAACAAATGTGGCGTTAGGGTAATGATTATGGAATTTATGTTTTTTTAAATTGAAATTAGAACTGTGAAGATTATTGTAAACCTATTTGGATATCATGATTGCAAATTTTCATTCAAAAATGTGGTGAAATAAAGATATTGACAATTCTTTTTCTCTCTCAAATCTAAATCTAATCAGTATTCACTCAGTGCACAGTTATGTGTGACCATAAAAATTAAGCTCTCTCAAGACAAGTTGAGAGGACTTCTTTCTAACTGCAAGCATTGCGGATTGTTCTTCTATCAATTATGGAGGAAAAGAATGAACAGCGTGAGACAAGAATTGACAGTGTTAACTCTATGTTGTTGTCTTTAGCCAATCAAAGATAATTGCCGTCTGGGGGCCTACTTCGCCTGGCTTCAGTGACTTCCATTTGCTAATCTTGACCCAATACAATGGAAAGTTTGGTAATTCAGACTTGTGGATTTGCGACACTGTGACTCCAATAAGGTACAATGGGGACATAATCCTGGGGTAATTCCTCAATTGGTTTTTGGGTTAAGGAATGTGCCCTTGACTACCGCATTTTTCTTACTCGCGTGTAAATACTATACAACGCTAAACAACACAGTGTCTACTGTGGTAGCTACTACTGCAGCAGTAACACACTGGCTAGTTTCCGAGCATAGCTGCAAAATGGGGCCTTCTGAAGTGCACAGTTATTATGTATACAGTGATGTGGCTACTTACAGTACCTTACCCCAATGGCTACCCTTTAGTTGCCCACTAGGCGAAGAGAAGGGGATATTGTGTAGACATTACCAAAGTACAACTACCTAAAAGAAAATGCCCAAGATTCATCATGTCATAAAACTAATAGAGTATTTTCAATTGTGCTATAAGAAATTCTGGCCTTACATTTTGAATTCACTTGACAAAACCATAAAACACTCTAAAGTCAAAACATTTTAAGAAACAATGGAAATTCAAAATTTATGGAAGAGTAAATGATCCGAATTGGGGCATGTCTATTTGTGGTTGTTGTGCTTGCCTTCTTTATTTAGTTTGTTTTTTGTTATATATTGTCATGGCACTTACAAGTTTACGGCTCAGGACATGATCGCCTCAGGTCATTTGGCCTTTTGATCATTGTTGGCATTGTTATTGTGTATGTATGAATATTGAAATAAAGATTGATTGATTGATGGAATTGATTGATTGATTGAAGTAGACACGCAACTCTACCACACAAAGCTACTCCCAGTTAACTAACTATGGCGTCATTTTGATTGTGGCGAAAGAGGGCACTATACACTTGTTCTCTGTTTAGTATTTTTTTTTAATGGTTTTTTTTTTTTTAAGACTACTACTTATTGACGCGACACTGGTCTTAGAAGGGGACACGGGCGTTGTGACCAAATTCCGATAGTCACAGAGTCGGGGGAGATGTTTTTCCTCCTCACACCTGAGCTGGCAGGCTCCAGGTCCGATAATTATTGCGCTGTCACTAGGAAATCCTCAGAATCATTTCACTTCACTAGGGTGTACCGTTCACATCTCCTATCAGCACTTAGATTGTTACGTCCCCATAACATTTTTAATGAATCATTATGAAATTCCAAATTGGTGGCCATCATCAAAAAACCCATATATGTGCACTTTTAATAATAAAATGCCAAATATGTGCCAAAACTACGAAAAACAAAATTGGGGCCATGAGATACCGCGTGCGCTGAGAGCCGGTGGTAACCACGTAACTACCCCGCGACGGTGGCGAGATCCCTGTGTGTACCTATCACCGTCTATGTGGCAAAATACACGGAATCCTGGCCGGCGAGTGTACGTCCTATTGGTTATGTATTCCGGGTCTACTGGGTGGTGGCTCCGTGGTAACTACACCATTAAAAAAAGGAGAAAAAAAACTTTGGCTGTGTTCTCACCTCAACAGGAAAATTCCCATGCCTTAAATTTCACTGGCCTAATAAAAACAAAATGAAACTTTCCTCTGATAACAAAAATCTTAGTTTTGATGTGGTAAAGTGGGGGATGAGGTTGTCAATCAGGCCACATGCCTCTTAAGAAGCATTTTGTGATCTACAGCCTCATAGGCAACCTCAAGAGCTCCTAGTTCAAACTTATACAGAATATAAATTTCCTTAAAGGGGATGACCCAATTTAAGTATATCAAGTTTTTCATCTTGATAGGATGCCTTCACCCCAAAACCCATCTGTAAAGTGTTGTGCCAATATTTCAACCCGTTTTGATGTGAGAGCTAAAAACGTGGTTATGTTTTCCCCATAGCATTACTTCGGTAAATCAAAATGGATCACATTTTTGCTCTCTCTAAAAGGCTCCTATAACATCAAAAACCATAAACATTCCTTCGCCATAAAAATTCACAGGGGTAAGAGACATGAGATTTCCAGAAGAAAGGAGCGCACAAATTTTGGTCGAACCAGGGTTTTTGATATTTGAATGCTTTTCAATGTATTAGACCACACCTGAAGTGAATAAGCCGAATACGCCGTCTTTATGTAATAAGATGATGATTTAGTACTTTCTGTCGTGCACGACAGAAACTCAAAGCACGGTGTTCTATGGGGACAATTACGATAGTCAGGCAAATTCAAAACTGGTTTGTCGGTTTTTCATTCATGCTTGTTTTGTCCTCGAACCTTCGAAACGTGTCTCGGTAGGTGGTCTGCTTCCGATCAAGTGCAATTTGATAGAAATTTGGTATCCTCAAAAAATCATCTCCTGTCACTTTAATGAGAAAAAGAAACTTTTTCTTCATATACCCAATTTTGTTTTGGCCACTTCTCTGGTAAAATCTGGGGTTCTGGGATGGAGCTATTAGTGATCGGATCATGGCCTTTTAATTTCCTCATAGCCCAAATGAATGATACTACAGTTGACCGACCCTTGATGGTCAAAATCATCGTGCGACAATGTCAAAAATTCTTGACCACAACAACTTCAAAAACAGTAACTCAATTTGCTGAAAATGACTATGAACTTTGTGTTATAAGTTATCTTGGTGTGCTTGTCCAACTAACATCATGAATCTCACGCTGAAGAGTAAAAATATTTGAAATTTTCAGAAATAGCTCAAAGTGAAGGATAAGTCTGTAGAATACCTTTTTTTTTCCAGCGGAAAGAATTACAGAAATGGAAAAAACAACAGTATTCAAAGATATTAATTGCCATTCAGTTCAATTATGCATTGCAGTATCTGTATCGACCAAACGACATAAAATATAACCCAGACTCCTAAGATTCTCTTCCTCCCTCCAAACAGCGTTCAACCAAAATCAAGGTCCCAAGTAGTATGATACAACGCACTTTCCATTATCATAGTTTGGGCACCACCATATTTGGTTTAACGTATCTCATATTTTGGAAATCTTAATGCCATTTAGATACACGAGTATTTTACGTTCTCATACTTACTTTAGGAGTGAAAACACAAAACCAACTGATGCCACATGCTATCACTTGCCTCAAACTCTCTTTTCCAACAAAATTAACGGGGTCATCTGGAGACTTTTTGTGCAGTAGGAATGCAGGAATCTTTTAGATGCATGGTTTCTTTCTTTCTTCACATCCATTGATTTTCACATAATTAATGCAGAAAAATCGGTCGATCGGACAATGGAACACTGAGGGAAATGCAACATTGATAACATAACGTGTGACGCACAAATTTTAGGTGCGTGTGCTTGTGCAGAACAGCGACAACGCGCAGCTGGTTGCGCACCACACGATGGGCTATAGAGGTGTGAGAAAATCGGTTACGTTGCTGGCCTATTCAATAACACGCGCGATTCTCCTCTTGGTTTTATATTCCAGCTCTCTGGATGGACAGTGATAGACTAATATATTTTGTCCTGATTAGGTTGCTTTTGGTGGTTTATCATTTTTGCAGGGTATGTTCAGATACCCTGTGCTTTAATTTGTTACAGACATGCAAAAATCTGATTTTTGATGTTTTTGTTTATGATTTTCTGATTTAGCAATTCACTGATAGTGCCTTTAATATGTTGGTTTCCATTTGTTTAAAACTTAAAGCCTTATCAGTGATTTACTAAATCATAAAATAAAAAAAATCATCAAAAATCAGAATTTTTGGCCCATATTTTACAAGTAAGGGTATGCCGCTGCAATGATAAGACCAGAAGCAACCTAATAAGACAGAATCGCGATATTCTAGTCCATTAGCTGTCTGCACGACACTTACTAGCAACACGTAATTCAATGGAAAGCATATCTTTGAAGACTGGCCGTTTTTTCCTTTTCTGGCAATTCTTCAGTGGAAAATAACTTATGAGAATTATATCAGACTTTTCCCTTTTTTAGTGGGGGGGGGGGGGGGGTTTTTTTTTTTTTTTTTTTTTTTTTTTTTTTTTTTTAAGCTATTTCAATATTTTGACTCTTTTTCGGGTGAATCACTGATTGTGTCTTTATAAAGGTAATTTCTGCCAGGATTTTTTTTGCAGAGATCTATAAAAAGATAAAATTTTCCTGAGCTTTCTTGCTACAAAATACACAAATTGAGGGAAAGAAGCAGATGGGGCACAGTACAAAAGAAGCAACCTATCTGTATGGACAATTTATTCCTGGTGTATTGGACTTCTTAAACAGCTGTGAAAATGTAAGTAATTCATTGGTTGATGCCCGGGTTCAATTCGAATAATTGAACCCAGGTAATACTCGCTGCGTATTGAAGTTATCTTTAGGTTGAACGCTCGCGTCATACCGCTTTTTGCTACTTCGCTTCGCGCGCGCCTGCCAACGTTGCGTATGACCGTTGCGTTCAACAGGTTCGATTTTTCGAATTGTTGTCACTGGGGTGGTGACAGTCCCTTTCTTGTTTGTTTTATTTAAGGCCCTAAATCACATCGCGAAATTGTGTTCAAGATGACCTTAAATTGATAAAGCTGTTTAAGAATGAGAATAAAGGTTAATATTGGGACCCGTACTCTCTTACGACGAATTGAACCCGGAGAAACCATTATTTTTGCGTGGAAGAACTCGGCCTCCGGCCTCGTTCTTCCCGCTTAAAATAATGGTCTCGCCTTGGGTTCATTCGTCCGTAAAGAGAGTAGCGGTGTTCCCAAAATCATACCTTTATTCCTCTAAATTAGAAGGTAACAAATCTGCAAAACCAGACATGGATTGGACATGCATAAGCACACGAAAATCAGAATTTTCATTCTTACATCTTATTCCAGCTGGAATCGACTGTTCACGAAACGTAGCTTAGGGAATCAAGTGTGTAACTATAATACAGGCACACGTTTTTGATGGCCGTCAGACTTCTTGCAGCTTGTAATCGGAGGAGGGGTAATAACTCGTGAAGCAATTCAGTAAACTGCCTATCTGGGGAAAAAGCTTCGCCATCCCCAAATTGGCCAAAAGAGCATCAAAACGACGCGGAGAATTGCTCGTGATGGGTTATTTCAGTTCAAATTTGACGATGAGTGCTGTTTAGCAAAGCTTTACCTCGATTAACATACACAATTGACTGATCCAGGACTTGGCAGTGCGGTCCAGCCTGATGCAATATTTTTGGATGCACACCCGGCGGGCGGGCAATATTGTTGGTGTGGGTGAGTTTCGGACTTCTGACTTTGCGTTTATTAGATTCAGTTTAGTCTCTCCATTCATATGTGTGCATGTGCATATGTGTGCGCACTGGTTTGTGGCGAATTTACATTTCATCACATTCCGTGCACGATTTCATGCTTTTCTGATTTCTTGGTTTACCTGAGGTATCATGCAATTTGAGAGAATTATATCAACCTGAGCACATACTGAAAGCAAAGAACCTCAATAATAAATAGCTTTGTGTGGCTAGTCTTTTAATTCCATATCCAATACATGAGCTAAGTCATGGACAAAATAAGGCGACCAAGTGCGCGTCTGACGTAATTTTGACCCGGTGGCAGAACAAATGTCGGCTGTGAGGAAAAATCCGTACACATTTTAAAGCTTTTGAACAAATTATCTTGCGTGATATTGTGTCCGCGCATCGAAAACCCACTCTAAATAGAGCATGTTTTGACATTTTAAATCATATTTTTGTTCGAACATGCCCCGCCTATACTACCATTCAAACCAATCACAGTCCGCGCACGCTGATTGAGCAAACCTGTACGTAACGCGCAATTGGTCGCTAATTCTGTCCCTGACTAGGTTTGTGGTTTGATAGCATTGATGTCGTTTAAGGGCCCTTTTCATTTCTCAGGCATTTTCTGTTCTTCTTCCCCTTTTTAAATTTGTTTTTGATTTAAAATTAAAAAAAAAAGAATTGCTGAGAAAATCGTGCCTCACTCTAGGAGCTAACAGACCACAGAATTGATGATAAACCAGAAGCCTATTTGAATAGAGATTCAAACATGTTACAGAGTGGTTTCAGCCCCAAATCAACACGATGCATCCATGCGTCCCGAAATACTTGAATAAAATATGCGGACGCATCAGATCAAGAGTTGTTGTTTTGTGATGATCCTCTCTGTATCATGTTTGAATCCCTTTCAACATGAAAATCTTCTTGAAAACTTATTAATTATCGTGTATAGAGGAACGTAATTAATTCCGTGAATTTCCCACTGTAAACAAAATGTTCCCAATTCACAAAATCTTTCAACCAAAAATATTTTAGCAAATCTAAAGCAAAACTATCGTTTTGGCAAGTTTGTTGCTTTGTATTTTGCACCTGGTGTCCTAGCGTGTACTCATAGTTCCAAACGTGACGAACAGCGTGGCTCGATTTCTGAAGCGGTACCGCGTAAACGCACTTCCATGAACCCTGCGCCGGGCATACCTCCTAATTGTGCTATCAACTGTGGTTGATCACGAATCAACAACGGTATGCTTCTGTACAAGAGATACTGATGGAGTTGTTGAATGGCCAGAATTGTAACCACAAAAGTTCAACACAGTCTCATATCGATCCGTTTTAACGATCATTTAGCTTCAATCATCAGTGCTAGTGTAGCATGCACATTTGCCTAAGAGACTAAAGCAAAACGTCATGCCTTACTCTTATCGTAGTGCTTGGAAAGTAACAGAAAAAACCATGCACAGGTTTTATTCTGTGAAGGTTACCGAATCATAAGTGTGTTCAAGAAGTGATCAGATGGGTCACTTACGGAAACACCGTATTCATACTTTCATCATTAATCCTAACAATTAGCTGATTATACTTTGAGTAATCTTCTCTTCTCACATGGCAGAAAATCTATATTTGGCAAAAATTAGGGATGTAGGGGTCCTTTAAGCATAACGTACATTTTTGAAGAGTGCCTCCGATTTTAAAAAATTATGATATTCATTTGCATAGTTTGTTAATGTTGGTACTTGTCTAGGACACTATCACCTGCGGACAGAATGCTAAAATATGTGTATTTTCATAAACCAGCGACTTTGGTATTAGAATTGGGATCCAATTGTACTACGGCAGAGCTGGAAGGCTAAGTTTATGTCCGTCCATGATGAATGTGCCCACATCAAAGAAAATAACCTCTTCACTTGACTTGCCTGAATCATAAAACACCTAATGATGAGCGATAAGCCACGTACATGCGCTTTTCCCAGTAAATTTCCTATGACAGGCCATTTCCAGCAGCCTTTGAATTATTTTCGGAGATCTCCATATTAATTATTCTATTACAAATTTTCGTTTTTCGACACAGACATTTTCGAGCTTAACCCTTCACAGCTGTTGATCGTTTACTAGCCATTCCAATGCAACCATGTAAAAATCTCAAAATTGTTGAAAAATGGGGAACTCGTCAAAAATGTGCTATTATTGATTTAGGAAACTGACAATGATTGATAAAGTCTCATAAACTGTAACAGCACATAGACTCTCAACTGATCAAGAACACCATAGCCTTAGTACTTGCATAAAAATTGTTACTGTCATATTATATCATGCCAACTCTTATTGCAATAAATGTAGCAAGTTTCTTCATTGCCCTATTTGTCATTGTCCCAATAGTGACCTGTCACTAGTAGATTGATTAGAACACTTTTTTGGTTTAGTATCCTAAAGTAAGTTTTCATCTGTGAAAAAATTTTAAGAAGCTGATTTCAACTGATTTTGGTAGGATGGGTGCAACATTTACCCAAAAAAACGTTGAGTTATTGTAGGGGGTGGGGAAATTGGGTTTTTTCGGGAGTCAAAGTCTAACAGGGGTCCAATTTTGAAATTTGATCCATCATATTGAAAAGTATACCAAGTTAATAGTGTTTAATCATAAGGCTTCCAAAAAGGTTATAGTTTGTACTATCTTGGGCCGACAGTTTTGGAGTTAAAACAGCAAAAATCAATAACAAGGATCATTTTCAGTTGTACAGGGTCAAATTTAAAAATTACTACCTTACTCCGATTGGACAAAAAATGGTGCCAAACTATCGATGGAGCTCATAGTAGGCAGTTCAGGTGAAATAAGTGTCTGCATCCGTGTGTTTAAAATTATTGTATGTGAAAAGAGGAGACTCTCCAAGCCACTCAGAACACTTCCAATTTTTGAAATCGACACTTCCGTTGCAACTTATTCAATTTTTTTACTCGTACAAGAACCACATTTGGAGAACAAGTGTTAAAGGTCAGTCTTTTATTTTCTTATTTTGCCATGGCACCATGGTTGTGTCCTCTTTCAACACAAAATATGTCAGAATCTAATTCGATAAAAGGGATACACTTGATTTTTTCAGTTTATGTCCTGCTTATGTACCTACTATATAACATTACAAGTATTTTCTCCCATTTACCAACTAATTTGAATATTTCTGAGGAACAATGTTTAAATGGGTTATTTTAGCATGAAAAGAAATTAACCATTTCTTATATAGATGTACTTTGAAACAACTTACACACTAATCATTCGCAACTTGCAGGATTTTCTCTTATACACCTCATATCCAGAATTTTGGCATGCAACCGAGTCTATCCGATAGCCTTACTTTACCCTAAGTAGCATATTTTGACCAAAAATGAGCAAATTGCATTTTTTAAAAATCACAAGCAAACAATCTGAAAAATTTCATCGATTTTTCTATAGCATAAACAAACATAATTATGAACCAATGAGCCCTAATTATGTGCTCTTAATTTTGCCTAATAAACATAATTATTTTACCAAAATGTTCAAAATTTAAGAGTTTTGTATTTTTGTCTTGCATTTTTGAGAAGTTTACACGCTCTCAAAAATTTTTATGGTTTTTCCCCTTTAACCTTTACCAACACACTAAGAAGAGAGTGAGTTGTATGAAATGTTACAAAGGCTACATTTGCATATTGTTGCAAAAATGCTCATCTTTGAGATTTTTTATTAAATATTGCCTTTTGTAGGAGTTTACAAGCTATAATCTCTAATCTGCATGCGTTCTCTTCCTACCTGTACAAACACAACTTTGTACATAATGAGTTGAAAATTTATTTCATGACCTAATTTACATATTTTTATCAAAATGCGCAAAATGTGTATAAGGCTGTTTAGACCCCCATTTTCAGCATCATTGTTCCCCAAAGATGTCCATATTTTTAAGATTTGCCACTCGCCACCAAAGGCTTTCCGATTCTTTAGAGAATTTTGAAAATGGGACAACCAAAATAACCCTACTTTTTGAAAATTTCAATTTTTTTTAATAATTTATCATATTTTTTTGTCCAAATTTACTTTTTTTATTTTTTTCCATGTTAACCGAATGCCTCCGGTTTGAAATCGCTATCTTACACCCCTATGAATTCATGTTGGAGTGCCCCCCCCCCCCCCCCCCCCACCCCCCCCCCCCCCCCCCCCCCCCCCCCCCCCCCCCCCCCCCCCCCCGTGAAAACTAACTAAGGGCAGGGTCATTATTGCGCAGGGGGATGGAGGAATTGATGTGAATGCGAAGAAATTGTAAGCGAGAGAGTGCAACATGCAATTTTTCATCAAGAAGCGAGGAGGACAATGAGCTTTCACCTTTTCATTTTTTTAACGGAAGCGAGGAGGGAATGGGACCTTTCTCGCCAAAAAAATTAAATCCTCCATTTCTCCTGGTGTAAATAATGCATGCCCCGTCCCCTAATGTAATTAATAAGCATATCCTTCAAGAAGCAATTGAGGGACCTGCTATAAGGACAGAACAGAAGGTCTAATCAAGCAAGTGTACAATTTCGGCAGATTTGTAATGGAAATGCATTTGGTTTTATAAATGCTTCATCCTGCATCGCTACGAAAGCGGCCTTTACTCCCCACAATAACGTCACAATCGGATAATTCAATGTCATATAGGCATGTATTACATCATATTTCACTGAAATACCAACTATATATTTTTGCGATCTTTACATCACAACTGTCATTAAAGTACAGCGCCGCCACGTGAGCGCCACATGCCGCAATTATAGTGTTGCCATTTCAAGCATCAAGTTTGGCGTGCAAGATGGTTTCTTGGTGGCACTTTACGCATTACTCATATTAGTCTTCTTTTCCGAGCGCTGTTAGTGATCAAATTGCTTTGTAAAAAAATACATAAATTCTTTGATCAATAAGTAATCTAGCATATCTTGTTGATTTTCTGGAAATATTTTCGTTGTGGAGAAACAAAATCAAAAGCAACCACACATCTGATTCACAATCAACAAACACCCAGCTGTAGGTTGTCATCAGAACTTTCCAAAAACTCAAACACTGAAGGCCTGTAACCAGTCACAACGCTCGGATTTACACATTTCGTCAGTCACTGTTAGTCAACTTAAATGCTTAACTCATCAAAAGTGGTGCCAAGTGGCGTGGTCTATGTTTACCATGCGTTTCCAATGGGGCGTTGAAAGGTGCTCGAAATTTTGCCCATTTTGTGAGATGACTTATCAAGGTATCACACGCGATAGCTACCAACCTACATCTTATTTTTCGTTATTCCGTTTTAGAATGTTAGAGGGAAGATATGCTGCAACAGCATATTTGAGTGGGAATGACATTGGGATTAGCATTATTTTGAATTAAATTGATGATTTCTGTAGAATGTGTTTGTTCTCTATGCACCACTCACACACACATGTTCAGTGCAGTAGATCGGTCACCGATTACGTAATAGGTAACTGAACTGCCTACTCATAGGATAAAAATAAGGAATAGTTTTGAGTGTCTTAAATGCTTACTTACTGAAGTAGGGGGGAAACAAGGTCAAGCCCCATTGAATGCAATTGATGTTGACCTTTGGTAAGAATATGTTTACTTTTGGGTTACTAGTTTGGGATACACACCGCAGGCATGACTGAGCACTTTCCTCTCCTCGTTTATTATGTAACCTGTTAACTTGTGTTTGGTACACGTTGTTGAATCTCCGTATTTCAACAAAGGGAGCCTGTAACAATATTGAGAGAGGCAAGTCGCCTGGTCAGGGTAAGCATCTTGGAGATGTTGTCAATGTGTAGCACTCCAGGATCAGTATGCCTGATGGGCCCCCTTAGGATCCAGCAGCACATTGCAGTCCTTATACATGTCAGTTAGTCCTGGACCATATTAAAAAGAATGACAATTAGATTACAAACTGTTTATGGGTGATGGTCTGTCTTTAATGTGTAAAATGCAAATTAGGGGGTGATGGGGCTGTCTTTAGGAACTAATTAATACCTATTACTTTGCTTGCCTACAAGGCTTAAAAATATATATTTGGCTTAACTGTGTCAACATGAACCACTTGTTTAGACAACTGTATGTGGGTGACAGGCTGTCCTTATTGGAATAATGGAATAAAGTGCAATATTTTATAATGCTTTATTTTATAATGTATTAATTAGGGTGACAGGTTGTCTCTACATCTTGCTCAGTTGCACAGGCCTGAAGCTTTGCCGGCAATATGCTTGAAGATTTTATTTAATTTTTTTTTTGCTCTATGTTAAAGTTAATCACTGTATTAGAGAACTGTATTAAACTGTTTGGGGGTGATTGCCCTCTTTATTAATGGAATAAAGTGCAATACTTTATTTTTTTGGCTTAACTATATTAAAATGGACTACTTTCTTAGACAATTATTTTAAACTTAGTCTTTGCCAAAGACACCTCATCCAGGATCGCTGGAGGTGCATGTCGAGGGCGAAGCCCTTGGACCATCGTAGCAAGGCGTCTTTGTGCAAATAGGGATAGTTTTGTGCAAGCAATAATGTGTCAAGCAAATTAGTATGTGGTCACATAATATGGGGGGATTGTAACCTACTAATTGATTGCTCGTTCCAACATTATCTGGTCAACTGACACTTTCTTTAACCAAAAACCCGAGACAATAACATAAAACAATGCTGCCATACAGTAGTAATCACATTTTGTTTGACAGCAATGGCTTGGCTGCACGCTTCCTATGATTATTATTATTATTACAAACAATTTTATATACCCTACAAAGAAACACAAAGGCTTTAACAAAGAATAGGCAAAAATCCCTTATGCCAAACAACTATATACACAAAATACGCAAAGCCAGAAAGGCAGCAAAGCAACTTATACCACTGAGATGATATAAGTGTGCCTGTGTCTGAGATTACGTTTTGAAAACAGCTCAAGACAACAGATGTCCCTTAGATCAACGGGGAGACCGTTCCAAATTGAGGAAGCCGCAACAACAAAGGAACGGCCGCAAACGGCCTACTTTCGACCGTGGGAACCAAAAGCCGGGTGGTATCGTAAGAAGAGCGGAGTCTGGGTCTGTTTCAAGTCACAAAGAGCTCATTATAAAATTGAATGAGATTCTGAAGATTTGGAGGAGCCTTGCACATGAATACTTTGAAAATAAGAACAGAAATTTTGTTAAAATCCTTTGTTTTAACGGGGAGCCAATGAGCAATGTCCCATCAAGCAGCAGTGGACCGGATTCCCGTCCCATGCAACAAACCAAACGAGCGGCCTTATGTTGGAGGCGTTGAGGCGGTTAAATCGACTTTGCGCAAACCACTCATAAAGGGTAAGTCCTTTGCCTTCATTCCCTCCTTTCTAGTCCCAGTTCCCCTGACGGCATAGTGGCAATGCTTTTCCTTGAGTGATAAGCGACTAATACGCCAGAGATTACTAATGGGGAAATTGACTGGTTTTTGCAAAGAGAATTAAACAAGATAAGACAATATTTAAATTACTATCAAGGATAACGCCCAGGTTCCTGACCGAACATGAAGGTTGTATGGCTAGTCACAAAACCAATTTTCCACACAATATTGATAAGGGAATGGTAAAACAACACGAGGGATTACACAACAAAACTCAGTTTTGGCTTGATTTAGTTAAGGTAATTAGCAGGACCATCCCATTACTGATCTGTGAAAATGCCTGGAGCAGTTTTTTTCAAGAATACCCTGACAATCTCCATCAACCTTAGGATCGAATTCGGCGTATAAGTGGAAATCTTCACGTATTCATGGAAATAGATTCGTTATATCCAATGATTCAGAAACAGGGGTTGGTATACTAATAAAGCCGTGGGGATCCAATTATGGAACCTTGAGGTAATGAATATGGTCAAACGCTTTTCATAAGAAAAATTCATTATTCACAAACACTCTAGTAGTACTATTCCTTAGATAGTTTAAAGAAAAACAGAGCTTTAACCACCAATTCCAAATGATTCCTCAGCCTTGTTGCTAAAAAAATTGTTGATGTCGACCCGTATCAAAAGCGGCCGCCATGTCAAGAAGGACCACGAAGACGGCTTTATTACAATCCAATGACTGAGAATGTCACTCTGCACCTTGATGAGAGCGGTCTCCGTACTATGATTTCTTTTTGTACGAAGACTGGTTCCTCGGATAGGTTTGGCCGTCAACATAGGTCCATTACCTGACAGACGGCCGCTTTTTTTCCACATGACCTTGGATAAACTTTCATGTTTGCTACCGGTCTAGCTCTTTAACTCATTCACATCCAGAGTGCTTTTCTAAGGATGGGATTAATGATGGATATCTTTAAAGATTCCGGAAAAACAACCGGAATCAAGGGAAGTATTAACAATCTGCGTGATGACCGTGAAGCAGAATTTGCAAATTTGTCTTTGACAAGCCACACGGAAAGGTGTCCAGAAACTGACTGCTGGGGAACCGCATTATAATTTTTTTTTCAACGTCAGCAGATGTTAAGAGCTTAAAATCGTTAAAAAACTACTACGGTAAGCATTATCATGAGAACTTTGACATAGAATGATGAGATCCAACTTTAAAAACACCCCCTGATATTTTTCAACTTTCGCCAGAAAAAGTTTAAAAACTATTTGGCAAGATCTTTGTTAGAATCACAATCAGGGAACAAACCTTTTTAGGTTTGTTTAAAAGACATTAATGGTAACATACATGTCTTTCACACTAAGCATTGGTACATTTAAAAAAATCAGAATCTAAGGGCAAATCTTAGACCAGTAATCAATTTGCAAACCTGTTACTTTTTGTGCAATAAATAACCCATGATCCTCCTCCGAATGACTTTTTCTTCCCCGCTCTCCACTTTCTCTCGAGTTTACGATGGACCCGTCTAGCGGCATGAATATTATCATTATACTAATGTATTCACTATGTTTGCTACAATCCGTTCCCAGGAAATTACGGACAATTTAGTCTAAAAATAGAGAACAAAACACACCAAAATAATCTGAGAGGCGATTGCAAGAGACTCCCTTGAGAGGGCGCTATACCACATTGGTCCAGGTACCAGGAACAGGGCCGGGTAAAATAAAAATAGAGCACAATGCCTTGATGAAAGGCTATATTAAGTTGTTTTGGGTGCTGGTCTTTCTTGAATGGAATAAGGTGCAATACTATGTATATATATATATTTTTTGGGGGGGCTTAACTGTGTATGAACCACTTTTTTAGACAGACTTGTATTAAACTGTTTAATATGGATTTGTTTGCTCATCCTCAGTATGGAATTCCCTCATTTGTCCATCAGTGATTAAATGACCATGACATGGGATCTGACTGAAGATGACCACGACATGGGACCATGACTGGGAAATGTCAATACTATATAATTTTTGCTTAACAAGTGGAGAAGAGAGACCTTTTTTTAAACCCACTTTCCCCCTTCTTCAGCCTACTGTATTAAACTGGTGTTTGGGTTACATCTGTTTTTTAAAGTAATAAAAGTGGAATACTATGTTATGCTTTATTATTTAATATGTTAATTACAACACACTACTCTTTCAAATTGGCTCCTTTCATAATCCCCTTGCAACTTGTTTGGGGAGACAAAAAATAATCATTTTTTTAGTTCCGACAAATTAACTTTGCAGACATTTTCCCCAATGCTCATACAACACATCATACAAAGGCTGTATGCCTGTGTAACCCCAGGCCATTACATTACCCATTTCTGATGTGTCTACAGATTCTTATATAGCAAGATTTTCCACCCTTCACTGTTTTTTTTCTTGAATTAGGTGTAAATTTTTGTTTAAATCCCCCCTTTTGGGGTTGCAATGTAATCATGGAAATGCATTCCCTTTTACAGTAGTCAACTGAATAGAGATGGTTGCATGTTGTGTATGTTGCCAGGTGAGTTGGGCATGATCATTTACCTCACCATGCAACTTTTCTTAATTAAAGGTGCACGAGAGATTTCAAATAACAGGTTGTCCTGAAAAAATGTGGAAAATTCTGATTTTGCACTGTTCTATTCTATTTCTATCAAAAATAAAATATCCCCAACTGAAAGGTTTAAGCTGAGAACGGGTTCTTTGGTACAAAACTTGTGAAATTTCTAATTTTTTCTAGGAGCACATACAACCTCAATAATGTTCCTGTGATCAACACCAAAACCTATCCTAACACATAAAAAACCCTGACTTTACACTCATTCTAGCCCACAAAAAGCGTTAGTATTAAAGGTGCAACAAGATATGTTCGCATATCAGAGCGTCCCTAAAAACATTGAAGTTCTAATTTTGGCCCTATGTAAAGCTTTCCATCAAAAATATCCCCAACTGAACAGGATTAAGCTGAGAACTGTTTCTGTGGTACAAAAATTGGTGATTTTCTAATTTGTAAATAGGAAGGAGCACAATACCAAATTCAGCCATTTTTCTATTGAAATATAAGCATATACAAATCACCTTTTTTCATTTTTAAGTATTTTAAAGTTGGTTATTTTTTGTTGTTTGGAATTTATTGAGTGTCTATTCTATCTTAAATCACTAAATATCACGGAAAATATAGATGACTTAATCAAATCTCTCGTTGCACCTTTAAAAAAAATTTGTATTATCTGTCGCAGCATCACAAAATAATATAAGCACCTAATATCTATTACGTCTGCTGCCCATTATTGAAAGCAGCATTCTGATTGATCAGTTTACTACTGCCCATTATTCTGCAATAATGGGGTCGCGAATGCCTTTTAGATCCCAATATTGGTATGTTTGACCCCACACAAATGGCAAAACAGAAACATTTTGGTGTTAATATACTCTGAAATATCCAAAAATAATATATTAAAGTCTACCAAAATCACCTAGTGGAACATGTAGAAATAAGGGGAAACGTTTGTATATCAGGGGCAAAAAATTAGAATTTTTCGAATTGATTTAAATGATGTAACCATTTATTGGCTACTCCTAAGGTTTAAAAAAAAGGTATGTTTTGCCCTATCTACGCATTATATTTTTATGTACAATAGGCTTCATACATTTTCAAGGTCCATCCTGGGGTAAAAATTCATAAATGTCCGATTTTGATCGGCCTGGTCTTGTAACCTGTTAAATAGTAAATGTATAGATTCTTTTTTTGAACTTTCTTATAGAATTACAGAGCTATGACTAGTGACCACTCCCATAGACCTGTAGTCCCCGTCACATTTTGCGTTCCAATTATGCAAACGAATATTATAGATGGTGCAACCAGTATATTTTCGGTTCTGTACCATTAGAGAAACGAACAATTTTACACCATTTTTATAACAAACCGGATATATCTTAAAATTTACCCCCATTGTGACCTTGAAGTGAACCTATTTTGACTCATAACTATTGAACTACAACCTGCAGATAGGGCAAACTATACCTTTTTTTTAATCCTGGACATGTAACAACCACGTTTGCATACTTTCGACGCGTTTTGATCTTTCATAGTTTGACCCCGTATAAAACCTTACCCTTAAAATTGATGTTCCACTCCTTTGATTTTAGTAACTTTTGATATGTTGTTTTTAAAGGTATTCTCAAATACAATTCTGTTGGAATTGATTCTGTTGCAATTATTGTTGAGTTGGGTTAAGGCAGCATTCATTGCCTATTTACTGGCCTATTTTCCTCATTAGGATCACAAACTGTTTCGGTAATAGAATAGAATAAAGGGTTTGCAATTTATCATTTTAGGGCTCATAATGTATCCTCGGGGTCCTCGGCCTCGTCCTGAAAAACTTTAAATATGGTGGTCTCGTGCTGCGCCTCGCCCATTATTTTTGTTTTCCGACTTGGACAACATTATTCGTCATAAATGATACTCTGCTCACCCTTATTTCTTAATTATACCTACCCCTTAACCCTAATGCTCAGCCCTTAACCATTTACCCTAACCCTCTAAGCCTACCCATAAACTCTAAATCATAAGCTGGGATTTGTGTATGCCTACTATACACAAAGGTATGAACTTTGAAACAAGTGTTTCTTGCTATTTTGGTATAGAACTTATCCTCACTATACAAATCCTTTGGGTTCTGGAACATTTCTTTTAAGAAACTAATGAGTTTTAAAGCTGAAATCCGATGATTTCCTAGGAGGGCCGGCCCTCATTTCAAAACAAATCACATTTTTTGCCTACACATCATGCTTGTCCATATAGTAATCACTGTGTGAAAATAGCTAACCTCAAAGCACCTCTCCTTCAAAAAGCGAAATACAGTTTTGTTTTTAAAATTCCGATCTGTAATTTTTGTTATACACAGTATCCTATGGCACTGTATTACATACATATGTTTACTTGCAATCAAAAAAACAAAAAATCGGATTCGTTTCAAACTGGAATGGGCTTTTGTGTGACTATCTTACTTCCTAGTCAACTTTTCTAATTATTACACATCAAATTATATTTTTTTTTTCAAAATCTCTGAGTCAGCCTTTAAAGTTAAGTGAGTGAGTAGTTAGTAACGAAGGACTGCCTGATGTATATAGTAATAAGGAAAAAATTAGCACTGCTATAACAAGCAAGCAATGTTTTTAAAACGGCAGAACACACCTGAGTTGAAGAACATATTTCTTGAGTGAAAGCTTTTGTAAAGCTGATTATTAAAAATGGCAGACAACCCAATTCAATATATCTTTGAAAGCGCATTTTCGAAAAAGCTGGCAACCATCCCGAGCCAAGACGGTAACATCCTGAAGTGAATGCCGCTGTGTAATGTCATGTCTAGTGCGGTAGATTCACCGTTGTCCACCAAACCACCAATTCTGTATTCTTTCTATATCCATTGGATAAATTAAAACTCAATGTAAAATGTTTTACCCTTGCAGTTAAACTATGGTATCACACAGTTGCCTACTGTATAATGCTTTTGCAATGGGTTTGTTCTTGTATATAAAACACAGTTGCCCAATACTGTCAACACTCTCAAACCAAGTCCTAAGTGGAACTGAAGAAGTGAGTAGAGCTGGGAGTTACCGTTTTACAGTAGCGTAGCCAGGGACGGGGGTCATGGTGCGCTAAGCCCCCGTCCAAATTTGACAAATCTGCAAACATCAAGACTAATTTGGACAATTTAGGGCCAAAGAACAGTCTCAGCCTCACCACTTCAGTATTTTTTCGTTGCTTGTAAATGTGTACATGTCTAAACACCGCCTGATTTTGGCGTCTTTATCCCAACGCAAATGTGCAATTCTGCGCCATAAATTGGTCATAAATCACATTAATACCCATTACCCCCCGCTTTGCATTCGATCATAATTATCATCTTGAAACATAAAAATGTTGTTTGTACTACGTACGTTATATTTGAATCAAAATAGAGTGGTACTTTGTTGAATATTCCAAAGATCACCATGTCAAATCACTACAGGCGCTGCCATATTTTACCTCCTTTTTGGTAAAGATCTCTCTCTGTACTTGAAGCACTGCGTAATTTGGGTCGCGCTACATTGAAAACTTGGTAAAGTCGGTAACCATTCTAAAATAAACAGACTTGTTAACTTTACTTTTCACTGATGCGGGTACTTTTGGTGAAAAATTTTACTTCAACAATTAAAATAATACTGAAAAAGTTAGTTACTTTTACTGGACGTGTAAACGTGTATGAATTTTCTAAACGTGCAGTGGCCCTTTCGTCATTTACACGTTTGATATAGCGTTGTACAAGACCGTCCCAGCACTAGAAGTGAGCATTTCTGGTGCAAATTTTCAAGTTCAAGGAATTAAAATATTATGTTGTATTTAAAAACCTTTCAATAAGGCCACTTGTCCATAAAAAAGAACGCAAAAAATTTACAAATGAACACTTTGAATCGTAACTCAGAGGGAAAATTTGTAAACCATCTCAAAATGTATACAGAATAACAAGCAGAGACCTGTGAATAAATATTTAAAAGGTGGTACGTGGTTGAAATTTTGGCTTTCCAAGCTCTTGCCTTTTATATAGATGGCCGACAGAGATCCTCTATCACAATAAAGTCTCACACACCCATTTCCCCCATAAGTTCCATTTGGATTGGATAGCGCACCCCGCCAATGCCTTTCACGCCCAGCTACAATGCCCATAGCTATAGGCCCCCAGAACGTGGCAATTTCTATAGTTCGCAGACGAAAACTTACATTTTTAGTGATTTAATTCGAACGACTGGTTCACGGCAAAATCCAATTTGTGAATAATGTGTAGTCTCGCAAGTAATTTCAAGATAAGCCCAAATCTTGGTGCAAGTCTCGCTCGCATAGGGTGTAAGTGGTTAGCCGGGTTGGAAATGAAGATGCATTTGGATATTTACAAACAACCCAGGAATTTACCTTCAATCAGGTACTTGTCATTTACAATAGGCCTGTGAGAGATCATTTCAGCTGATTTCAGGCATATTTTATGCTTCAAAAAAGTAAAATTTCAGCTTTTTCTTTCATTTCCGCCTGTTTTTTGGCATCTGTAACCAGTTGTATGCTATATTCAGTTTTTTCCAGCATTATCAAACCCCACTCACAAGCTTGATAAAAAGAACCCACCAAAATCCAATTTGCATGAAAACACTTTGGGAAAAAAAATTTGAATCGTACCTCAGTCGGGAAATCTTGTAAAACCCATCTCAACAATGTATAACAGAATGCAAAGCAGATACCTGTGAATAAATTATTCAAGGGCACGTGGGGAATTTTGGCTCCAGCTCTTGCTCCTGGTATAGAATTGGCTCAACAGAGATCCTCTATCAACAATCACGTTCAATTCCTAAGTTTCGTTTGGATTGGACTGTAGCGAATGTTCGCAGTACAATGCCCCATAGCTATAGGCCCGCCGTGGTGTAATTTCTATAGTTCGCAGACAGAAAATACATTTTTAGTGATTTAATCGAACGAAATGGTTTCAGGCAAAATGTGTGAAATAAAGTGTAGTCGCGCAATTAATTTCAAGATCAGCCCAAATCTTGTGCAAACTTATCTGCCTTGTATGTAGGGTGTAAGTGGTTTAGACAGGGTGGAAAGTTGCAGATTGACGTGTGGTATGTAAAAAATACCAGAGGAATTAGAAAAGAGAGTGGGGGGGAAGATACAAAATAGAGGTATAAGTACTGGGTATTTTTGTAAATTCCCCAAGAGGCAAATATGCAATTTGAACCCTGTCTAAAGAACACCTTGAAACCCTATAATGCCGATCGTCGCACAATACTTTGGGCTTATCTTGAAATTTCTGCGCGCTACCATATTTCTCACCAAAGCTCCTTCCCCCCTCCCCCTTTCTTTCTCCCTCCTCTCCCCCTTTTTCCCCCTCCCCCTTCCCTGTTTCACTTTGGCTGTCCTTACGCCCCCCCCCCCCCCCCCCCCCCCCCCCCCCCCCCCCCCCCCCCCCCCCCCCCCCCCACCCCCCACACCCAACCCCCCAAGTATGGAAGTGAAGCCTCACTGTATGTACAGGGTGTCTAAATAAAAATATACCTTTTTGGATTTGGTTTGTGTACTTTAAAACATGGAAAGTTAAAATTGACAATTTAAAAATTCACTCATTTTTTTTGGTAACCGAGATTTTTTTTAAAACTAATTAATTTTGGACTGGTTTGAAAAATAACAACTCTTGTTAAACACTAGTGCTATTCCAACCCTTTCAAAAATCACCAGTTTGTTGTAAAGTTCTGTGTTTGTTTCCAGTATGTTTTTACTATAGTGAATAATATGGTGAAAAAAAATTAATGTAGCATGTGGTTAGAAAACAAGACCAGTTTTCAAAATCAGTTCAAGTAACATAAATTGTAATATACCAAACTTGTGACCATGCAGGAAAGTGTTGGCGATGCCCTTTGTTTTTAAAAAAGAGGGGAGCTGCCCTCTGCCCCCCGGTTACGCCACATGCATTTGCCTGTGATGGAAAGAATGAATGAGCATTTTATTCTGAATTTTCTGTTTTTAAAAAAAATGGTGATTTATTTTATTGCATTTTTTTAACAAAAGCCTGCCAATACTTATAACCCCAGAAAAGACATTTCCCTCTTTTCTTGACACCCTGTATTTTCTATAAAATGTAATCATTTCATGTACAAGTTGCGAGAGCAAAATAATACAGTTGTGCCCATCAGTTTCGGACTGGGATTATAGTAGTAGTGTCACATGTTCAATATTCAGTAGAAATTGTGACTCTGAGTGAGTTAATATGTAAACTGTAACAGAATATCGCATGGACTGAATTAATGAAGAATATGGGTAAAGAGTGAGAGCATGTGCTTGAGAGATGAAAATATATGTATCCCACAATGCATTGTGATTTGAAAGATGTACTCAATGAGGCTTTATATTGACCAATCACTATATTTTCTCCTTACGATGACAACATTATACTTCGATTGACACATTATGATCGCACTTAAGTATGCTAATTGCACTAAGACCCTCCCCTCCCCAGCATCAGGCTTCACCCTGGCCACGCACTTCGGTGATGTGTCTAGCTGGTGGAACCGATTTTCAGGCATTTTGACAAGACTACTGATCAGCATGAGTGTATCAAAAACAATTTTATTTCGAAATACAATGTGTTTTGTCAAAAATGATGAAATGTCATTTTGAATGATGACCATTTGGCCAAACTCTCTATCTTAAACTTTTTTAGTTAGAACTCAGTGTAACTTTTTAAAGATTTGCACATGTTTGTTTCAATGAGAGAAAAGTGCAGCTCTTTTGAATTTACTATAGAAGATGTTGACATATGAAGATGAAACAAGCTCCTTCAAAACAACTGTTGGGCATGTGGTCCATTCACCCATCCAAGATCCCTAGGAGGTTTGCAAAGTCAAGTAATTTCCCTTCACCCTTTTGCAGGATAATCTTATTAAAATATTCGTCCCTGTTCCAGCCAATAAACATGTACATGATACCTATCCCCTGACCATACACAAACTCTAAATTACGTGGTTCTTAGATGTCGTTGCCCACGTATTCTGAACCCTCAAATAATACAATGGGTAATGTGATATTGCCTGATTGTGGGCAACTATATTTGGATGAAAGTGGGATGTCAAATTATGAGAGCTGGGGAACTTTGCTTGCCCCTTTTTTTGTTCTTCCACATCATGATACTTAAAGGGGATGACCCATTTAATTAAACATCGAAATCAACAAAGGCAATATAATGGTAGGTGAGTACAGGACGTCATGTCAACATTGCCAAAAAGCATGCCAGCGTACAATAATGGTCGCCGTGATGTCACTGCTAGCAGTCAGACAGACAAATGCAAAAAGCCTGCCAGATGCACACTGAATGGTAGCAGTGATTGTCAATGCTATCAGCTAGCAGTCAGACAATTGCAAAACGCATGCCAGATGCACAATGAATTTTGGTGCAGTGAATTGATGTCACTGCTATCAGGCTAGCTGTTAGCAATGCAAAAGCATGGCCAGATGAAATGAATGGTAGCAGTGATGTTACTGTTCAGCTAGCCTCGTTTAGAAATGCAAAAAGCATGCCAGATGCACAATGGAATGGTGACAGTGATGTCAATGTATAAGTTAGCAGTGCAGCCAGACAAATGCAAAAAGCATGCGGATGCACAGTTGACTGATAGCAGTGATGTCAAATGCATCGGTAGCAGTCGAACAGCTAATGCCAAAAAAAGCACGCCAGATTCATGCACCAATGAATGGTAGCAGTGGATGTCCACTGCATCAGCTAGCAGTCAGACAGACCAACACATGCAAAAAGCATCTGCCAGAATGCACAAGGAATGGTAGCAGTGATGTCATTGCTATCAGCGGAGCAGTCAGACAGGCTAATGCAAAAAGCATGCCAGATGCCCACAATGAATGGTAGTAGCAGTGATGTCACTGCTATCAGCTAGCAATCGACGACTAATGCCAAAAAGAATGCAGATGACACAATGAATGGTAGCAGTTGCTGCTCCACTGCTGTAGTAGCAGTCAGTACAAACCTGGTATTAAACTTCTCATGGAATTTGATCATGATGTAAAATGTAGATGGCCACCAAAACTGGAAAAACTGGATGAGACAAAGTGATGAATGTGAAGGTAAAAAATAAAACCTGGATGCAAGATCCCATTCTGTTAAAAATGGTTAGTTTGAACTTCTAAACCTTCAATGTTCATGTTTTAGGGTATAATAGTGATAAATATAGTGATAAATATCCTGATATCAAGTTAAAAATATTCATCCATCATTTTCTTGAGAATAACACCGATGAGACAACAAAGTAATTATAATCTATTACTAATGAAGGCTCAGGTATTCTGAAGGGAGTCTAACTCTAGGCCGGGTTTAAAAACAGGTTAGTCCAATGAGTGGAACTTTTGTCATTTCCAACATACTCTAAAAGCACTGTAACGGGCGAGGAAAATTCCTTATGGATGGCTGTTTCCGGCTTCATGAGGAATTAATGTTCTCACCTGTTACATTTATCGTTCACAGTATTTTGGTAGGAAAAAGGTCCACTCGTGTAGGACTAACCCAGGTCTTAAGTTAGGCTCCCTTTCAGAATACAGCTAAAAGTTAATCATTTCATTTCCGTGACTTTTTTTTGTGACACTTGTACATCGCTTTGTATTTTAAGTTGACATCAACTTAAACATTTAAAATTAGAACTTACATAAACTTACTAGGTAAATATATTTCAACATTCTGTAAACATTTGCAGTTATATGGTTACTTCTGACTGGCAGGTGAACATATAGATAGCATGAATTATTATGTTTAAAATACTCATTTTTGAATCATTCAGCTTTTGACTGATGTGCTATGTACATCAATCAATTGTAGGATTTTCAACACTGTATTTTTGCCAGCAGAAGAGTCTCGCAGCGGTTGATGAGCACACAGGCTGCCACGACCCCTCTGCTATAGGCATATAAGAATGAAATATGGAGGAGTGGAGTTGGCGGGTTGATGTGCAATTCTGGTGCATTGATCTGATTGTAGACACAGATCCTGCAAGTAGATTTACCCTCGTGAGTGTACTGCAATTGACACAAGGAATTTAGGGTGATGCTGTATTCGTCATAATGGACCTTTGGTGACTTTTGATCCAACAAGAATGTGTTAAGAAAGGTGGTAGGCCACAGGAGGGCTAGAGCTGAAATACTTGAGCTTGGTTTTTAACTGGCTATTGAATTGAATGTATAATGCAAATTATCCAATCACAATTTGAGTATGAAAGACTGATATTACTCCGGAGGTTAACCCATTGCATATAACTTCCGTAGGTTTTAACCATGCAATTGGCAGTGTTTAAGATGGTTGTATGATTATTTAGGATACAATCTTAAACAAAAATGCTGACATTAGCCCCTAGGAATGTTTATTTGGCTTTCTAAATGCCTAGTTTTCAAATTTCAATCAATTTTCTGTAAAAATTTTTACCCTGACGGCACAGTCCTCAGTGAGTGGCAGCCCACGGAATGACTGTTATCATGTAGCCTCTAGTGTGATGTAGGGCTTTTTTGTGCAGCTTAAAGGTGCCCCTCGGGACCAAAACAAGTATTTCCAGTCGACCTGTGACTGCCTATTGCTTATATTGTTTAAAAAATGTGGTCTTTAGATAGGAAGTGAGTATAACATGAATTAAGACAAGGACATTGGTACTCAAATTCAGGTTAAGACCTGTGAGCAAATTAGTAGAGATATCTGTTATCAATAATGGACATGATGTGGCGTGGCACTGTGTATTATGATATCTGCCCACTCTCCATGCATGCTCCAGCCCTGTTTGTTGTTATTCAAGGACCGTTTTAAAGTTTCTCAAAACTGATGAAGTCTATGTGTCATTCTTAAAAGTTTCACACCGTTAATTCTCGAAGGATTGTCAAGAAATTGCTGCCAAAGGTAATATTTCAAAATAAAAGATGAAAAACTTTAGTGTTTCAAACATGGCTAGATTAAGATATCTGTGATCTTGAGGACTTGGAGATAGTTTCAAGGGTGTTTGATTTGAATAAAACCCACAAATATAGGCCTTAATTTTATTTGATGAAGTGTTGATTATTGTAACACATGGTGATGACATAATGGTGGGGATATTTCATAACTAAAAGGCTTGTACAACATAATATTATGTTACCAAATCATTCTATAATGGATGAGACCTTTAATGGAAATTAATTAAGATTGAATGCTTGGAAATTTACTCCTAATCTGGATGCTTCCACATCTGACTACACATTAAATAAAGTCTACATTATCTACCTTAACTGTAAACCACCTCCACCTCCCCCTACTCACACAGCAACCACAACACCGACAAACTTCAACCGCAAACCAGGAGCCACGAATAACCGACAGCCACAATCCGCCGAAGACCACACCGCCAACAACACCAAACAAAAACGCCATCACCACAGAAAAATACAAAAAACAGAAAAAACAAATAAAAAACTAAAAAAAAAAACAAAGTCACAAAAAAACACACAGCCAAAAAAACAAACCTACAAAACACTACAAGACCCAAAACAACCAAATAAAAACACACAACAAACAGGAAACAAAAACAAAACAAAACCTAAACAAAAACCGCACACCACAACAACCACATCCACCGACCGTCACTACAATAAAAAACACAACCTCAACAAACGACACCACATCCACCACACCAGCAACACCACTCCAAAAACTCCACACCACACACACACAAACACCACCTCAACCTGACAAATCCACCAAACACACCTCCACTACCACCCACATAAAAATACCACAAATCCCTACCACACCACCACCCTACAACCACACACAACTCCACCACCTCACTACCACCACTCCACCACCACCACCTACACACCACCACCAACACCTCCACTACAACCACCTCCACCACCACCACCACACCACTACCACACTCATAAACCACCTCCACATACCACCCACCGCCATTCACCACCACAACACACAGCAAACAAGTGTTCGTAGGAAGAAAAAACATCATAAACAGCACTACTGCCAACAACAACATGTGATGTGATGATGCTAGTGTTAAGTGCAACATTCACTTTACCTTATTGCTGGAAGGAAAAGCAAAACCACCTCTGGAATATCAGAAATCATTCTGCTGAAAAGAGTTAGTATTTATAGGAATGTGGACAGGACTGATTTTCATTCTCGGCGTCTGTGGCAGCCAAGGATGCTGAAGTTACTGCCAGCATTTATCAACTTGAAAAGCGTGAAGTCACAGTCACAGACCATTGCTATTGTGTTTGTGGTAATCCTGACTAATTCGTCTTTCACTTGTCAGATCAAATATTTAATACAAAGCCTGAAGTACAATGGCTGAATCCTGGTCTGAATGAGTTTGAATTGTCAAAAAACATGCTAGATACACTGTAAATTCTGGCAGGGAGGTCAACACATTTGATTCTGTTTTTTTTTTTTTTTCTTTTTTTTTTTTTTTTTTTTTTTTTTTTTTTTCTGGGCAGGAATTGCCTGTAACTTGCGGTTTTACTGTTTTTACAAAATATTCATCATCCAAGTTGTTTTCAATTTTGGAAGTGATTATAAGTAAGGGTCCATTCATTATTCTGATATTTTCATGGATTGCATCTCTTTAAATGTTACATTAAAGATGGATCATGCATTCATGCACAGAATATTTCTATTGGAAATTGAAACTGAGAAGGACTCTAGTTGATAATTTGATATAGGGTGGTTAGCACACCAACCCAGTTTTCTTCTCTTAGATTGTGACGCATACAGTCTTCCTACAAAACCTTCTTCTCTGAAAAGCCCAAACGTCTCCAGTAACTCTTTACTTTTGACCGGAACTTCACAACATGGCACAAGGGGGGGGGGTCCAGAAGCGGAAAACTTGACAACGTGCAAAGTCGCGTGCCCACACCAGAGAAAAATATGGAAGCAACTGTCGCCGTAGGTTCTCGGAAATTGGACAGATTGACATTAGGAGAGACGGGAGAGGGTTTGGTTTAGCTCACATGCGGCGACAGGGTGTGCCATTTTGTGACCTATGTATATGGTATGTGCCAATTTTTTTTTTTAAATATGTCAGAGGAGAAGAAATAAATGGTGTGTAATACGTGGCACCACAAACCTCGGAGATAGACACTTTGTGATTTTTGCTCGTCCTGTTTTAAACACCTCAACAGGCCCGTAGCCAGGAATTATGCGGGGGGGTGCGGAATTGCCAGAAGCGGACCTTGTGAGCATACCAAAAAAAAATTTCGGCTCGATGCGATCGCCGGTTTTTTGACCCCAAATTTTTCACCGTGTCTCCAAATTCTGAGGGGAGGGGGGGTGGGGAGGAAGAAAAAAAATTCGTTCAGCGTGAGAAAACAACAGTATAGTTAACAACGACAACGTAATTGCGATGTTAACAGCTAGTCATGCCTTAGGTATTCATTCATACCATGCACCACAACCCTTTAAGACAAACTTTTAATTGACCACACGGACCTCAACATGGGCAAAGCGGACCTTCAACATCATAAAGAGGACTGTGTCATTTTGGGGGGGTGCGTAGACACCCCCCGCACCCCCCTGGATACGGCGCTGCCCACTAACTGGAGACTTGCAGAATTGGTGTAAAAACGTGCGCCTTAATGGACAATGTTTTATCCATATCAATTTGCTTGAAATCTTTTTTTGGGTGAAAATGAAATAAGAGAACTACATTACTTAAAAGGGTAGTACTTTTCTCAGGCTTACTCCACATTCACAACCATCAAACAGCGATTTGGTCGACTATCAAAAAAATATTGATCAATCAAAAAATAAGATTTTGTGCATGTCTGTAACCAGAGAGGTATCCTTAGTACCCTAAAAGTTATAAACCAAAAGCAGCCTCCTAAACAAGAACAAAATCGGATATTTTAGTCATTACTGTCAGTACGGGCACACTTACTACAACAAGTAATTCAATAGCAATTCAATCTTCGAACACTGCATTTCTCTACTTTTTGTCAAATTTTCAATTGTAAAAAAGTTAACTTACGAGGATTCTAAGATTCCTTTCCCTATTAAGCTATTCCGGAGGAAACTTCAATTATTTGACTTTTCGGGTGAATCATGATAGTGTATTTACATATTTTGTACTATGGGCTGTCTGTTTGTGACAGAGCGCTCATGCATAGGCCACTGTGTAAGTCTGTCTGAATTTGTTTTAAATGAATCGTTCATAATGGCAAAAGAGTGTTCAATTTAGTCTAAAATATGCATCTTGGGGATAACTATGAGTCCCATTTTTAGTGAAAACTGGGATAGATGTATGTCCTAGTCCAGCCTCTCAGAGGCATGTGCATACAAAAACTTGAGATTATGTGGGAAGTGTCAGATGGATTAAATTCCACTGGTGAAGTAAATTGGGGGAAAGACAATGCTGTGGATCATAAAAACTATCTTTAATTCTTACATTCTAGTGACATAATGACCATTGCAATAGATGAAACTATTTATCACATAAAAACACTGAATCATATTCTAATAACACTCAGGAGGCAGAAGGGCAACAATCTTGCTTAAATTTCAAAAGACATGACTGGTATTCTTAAAGAGAGTCTAACAGACTTCTAACTTTAGACCAGGGGTGTCCAACCTTTTGACGCAGGGGCCGCATTGATTGAATCCACAACTACTGTGGGCCGCAAACAAGTAATCGGGGCTCTCAAGTTTGGTTTATGACGTGCCTACAAAAGTCTGGAAATAGGACCCATATCTCTACAAATATTTGCCAAAAAGGAACAATATACCAGAAATGCAGATTTTGGGTCAATTTAACCAAAAAATCATTTTTGTTGACCGTTTTAGCAATTTTGAAAAATTTTGGCTTCATTTTGAGGAAGTTGGACTAATTTTCCCACAATGTTTTGAAAAATTTTGGTCTCAGATTGATGAAATTGGACTAATTTCCTAATAGTGTTTATAAAGTTTGGCTTCAGATTGAGGAAATTGAACTAATTCAAATGACATTTTTAAAAAAATCGATTATTTAAGATATTTATGCATCTTAAATTTTCAGGGAAGTACCTCGCGGGCCGCATGAGAGCTCCTAGCGGGCCGCAAATGGCCCGTGGGCCGCAGGTTGGACACCCCTGCTTTAGACCGAGGTTTAAACCAGGGTTAGACCTACAAGAGTGGACCATTTTTCCTTTCAACATATTCTGAATGTTGAAAATAACAGGTGAGAAAATTCCTCATGGATGGGCCATTCCAGCCCATCATATGGAATTTTCTCAACTGCTACAGCAAACTTCAGGCCTGTGAGAGTTCAGCTTTTTAGCTTATTTCAACTTTTATTAAAGAGTCCAAATTCTAGCTTTTTCTTTCATTTTCAGCCTGTTTATACCTATTTACCTATTTTCAGTTCTTTTTTCAAACCCCACTCACAGGTCTGGAACTTTTAGGTCCGTATGCACAAAAGAGTTAGACCGGGTCTAAAGTTAAACCTGGTCTAAGTGTAATTTTGGCCGACCAGAAAAGACATTTTCCTTTACACTAAACACAAGGTATTTGTATTTTGAAATTTGCATTTAAATCTTTCAAAATTTGCTAGTTACTTTACAAAGAAAATGTGAATAACTATCAATTTGAGGCAAAACTAATTTTGACTTAGACCAGGTCTAACTTTAAACCTGGTCTAACTTTTTGTGCATATACAGACCTTAGAGTATAATATTGAAATGAAAAAAGGTCCACTTTTGTAGGACTAAACCCTGGTTTAAAAACGGGTCTAAAGTTAGTCTCCCTTTCAGAATACCAGCCATGCTGATGATGTTACTGTCCAATCTACCTTTAAAGCATTAGACCATTTCGGCCCAACGAAACATTCTTTACGTGTTTA
Organism: Ophioderma brevispina; assembly: GCA_023653785.1. Taxonomy (NCBI): domain Eukaryota; kingdom Metazoa; phylum Echinodermata; class Ophiuroidea; order Amphilepidida; family Ophiodermatidae; genus Ophioderma; species Ophioderma brevispina. Next base: position 14,012 of record JAMKCH010015242.1, on the reverse strand, counting down.
TCAGAAAATTATTCTCACGTTTATGGGTAGGTGAGGCTCGGTGACTTTAAGAAGAGGTGATATCTCATGAGTATGTAAAGTGAGTTTGCCAAGTCCGATCAGAGATCCGTGTGTCAATGTCGCCACTTCACGTGTGCGTCTGTTACACCACCTTAGTGACGCCATGGGGCTAATTGGGGCAGAAGGACTTGTATTTGTTTTACCAAGGTATTACTATAGAGCTGCGACAGCGACTTGCTATCTCTTGCAGTGCGGCGATACTCAACACAGCAAGTATATTATCCTAAGGTGCTTTATGAATAATGCAGCGTCTCAAAATCGTAATATGGTGAACTATGAAAATGCCATTGTCGCCCCAGTGTAATATCGGGCAAATATTTAAATGGCACCTAAATGATAGTTAGGGGGATATAGCTCATAATTTTTAAACACAACTTTGTATGCATATGTGCATATAAAGTAGGGCCCTGGGCTGGTTTGGAAAACAGGAGCATGTGTTTATTTTCTTAAAATGAAACAAGAAGAGTCAGACCTAATACAGTAAGGCGCATCAATTCCCAAGTGAAAATAGCAGAAGCGAGAAAAATCAAAATTGATCGTGATGAATACCCATCATCCTATTGATCATCTTCTTTTATGTACTACCTATAGGCAAGGTGAAATTGTGCTCTGCAATATACCCCCTTTGGACGCAGGGGATGCTAGGTTACACATTGCACATAATTATCACAGGATGGAAAGCTGATGATAACATTTGTAAAAAATGATAGTGGGAAAAACAAATCAATTACTAGGGTGCGTGCACATGTGAGGTTCAACTGCATCCAAACTGGTGAAACTAAGTTTCTTGTAGTAGTACTATTTCTTCTCAAAAGATGACAGTGAATGCCTTTTTATTCAAGAAAAATTTTGGGTTAGAGAGAACAAAGGAAGTTATAAAGGGATATGTCAGCGCTTAAGGGGGATGACCCAATTTAAGAATTCTCGATATTTGAAAAAAATAATAAAGCTCAGCTGCTGAGATGGATGCTTGCCAAGGTTGTAAATCCCTGGGGGGGGGGGGGGAGGGATAATCCCCCTAAATATTGTGATGGGGGGGTGGTCAAATACGATCATCCCCCAATTGTTGAGCCCTTTCATGTGTTTTTGAACAAAAATAACCGAATTTTACCATATAGTTTAAAATGGTAAGTTCCGTGCTTTGCGAGCATTTGTTCTAATGACAAATCACATTTAACGATTTTTTGTAGCTTCTAAATTGCAAAATTTTTAGCGCACTTCGCACGCACATGTGCGCTTAAGATCTTTTCGGGAAAACCTATTTCATTCAAAATTTTTCAACAACCCCATCCCCCCCAATGCAAAAGAAATTACACCACTGTGCTTGCTACCGCAGGAAAGTAAAAAAATAATTCCCTTGCACCTTTAAATGCAAGGCAAGTAGCAGAATCTTTAAAAGTGAATATAGTGTTATCAGAAATTCAAATGAATGGAAGATTTCTTATCCGGTGTATAACACATGTAAGAAGAAAGAACATACACTTCCTCAATAGAATTGATTGCCACTTTGCACTTTTAGGAAAAAACATATCACTCGGAATGTAAGTAGAAGCAAGGCACTATTGCCATGCTGCGTCTTGCCTTTACGACTCTGCAGTGAATTAAGTATAATAAGCCGTTTACTGGAGTGCCCAGGGGAAAAGATCAGACATGGGAATGTGTACACAGTAATGTGCCCCCAGGGAGTTTTCTTTTTCCATTCAATGATTGCTGCGGCAATTCTACATTTTGCTTTTACTTGATAGCGTAATTTTCATAATGGGAGTGAGTGGGGCAATTAGATTAAAAACGGAGAAAAATCGATGGTAATCGGAAGTCATTGATTTGAATTTGATTAGATAAAGGGCGAAAATGGAAACAGTTCAAAACCTTTTGTTGGTTTGGTGGAAATGGAGATTGTGAGTGGGTGAAAATGGAGATGCACTTTCTGAAGAGGAGGGAAGGGATGTAATGTCCTGATAAGTATCAAGACTTCAGGATATTTTATCTTGTCTTGTTTATAGTGTTCACTCTATTAACATAGGTATTAGTTTCAAGGATACCTGGTTTTAGCTTTTGGAGCTTTTTGGGGTATCTTACACCAATAATTCTACTGGGACAGCTGGGAGCTGACTTAAAATTCTGAGTCAGAATTATTCAGTCAGATTCCCAGAAAGGGTAACAATTTTTGACCCAGAATTGGCTCCCCACTGACCTAGATTTGAGTTAATTCTGTAATGTAATAAGATAGACTCCTTTGGTGTGGTGTTTAATAAATACTTCTGAATGTATATCACTGATTCTAATGATCTAAGCTCTAAATTTTCCACACACATTTTCCTTGCAACAATGATTAACGTAGCTACCACTTGACTTGTAACCAGGCATGTATTATGGTGATTAAACTCTGTGTTTATACTTTTTGATTAATTGTTAGGGAACATATTGATTGATCGATTTTAATGATTAATTGATTGAGGGAGGGAAGGAATAAAGGAAGGGAATAGAGCAAGGAAGGGATGGGGTTTACCTAACTTGATTTGAGTAACAGTTATGTGCAAAATTGGCATGTTTAAAGAGACAAATATAAGTGGTCAGGAACTGGGAGTGTAGGGCTTTGGAAAAGAGGCTGCACAATTTAGAAAATGGGATCATTGGGTAACAGCAGCTCAAAAGAGGGACTATGAGATATTAACTCTGATATAACAAATGATAAAAAATGAAAACTGTTATAAGGGCCTATTGTCTGTATACTCTTTTTATTTCAGGGATGAAAGTGTATAAAGAAATGGGTAAAAGAGCAAAAATGTTAGGAACATTCATTAATTTTCATGAAATTATGGCCATTTGTTTTTAAATGGGTCATTCGGTGACAAATTAGGCCTATTTGAAATTTGGTCAAATGTGAAAAAGGGGGACATTGGATGAAAAGGCCACAAGGTAAAAACAAGTTGAAAAATAGAGTTGGATCTTGTGTCTGCATGCTTCCATTGCCCATTTTGTTTGTGCTATATGGGTTGCACACACAAATAGGGCCTAATTCAAGCCCTTGGATATATGATGATAACTTTTGAAAGGCTATTTTGGTTAGGAAAGTACCAAAATGCTTAAATGGCACCAGATCTATTTACTTAAAACCAGTGTTGGGAACATACACCCTTAATTTCTTGTTAAGTTTTGCTAAATGGTACGAAATCGAACAATTTTAATAACAATTGTGCAATTTTGAATGTAATGTAATTCCCATAGTTTCTTAAAACATTGAAGGAAATTGATGGTTTATTACTTTAATGAATCTTGGAATGACCAGATATGAGAATTACCCCCACCCCAATAGCACTTTGTCTTATTTACAATGGAAGCCATATCTTCCTGGCAACTTTACCGAGACAGCCATCATCCATTAATGGTTTTGAAAATTGAACATCCCCCTAATATCTCAGTGAAGTCATCTATATAATTCTATTTATTTAATTTAGATTTTGAAACAAGAAAGGGGTCTGTTTGCCAAAAGGTATTTGAAAAATCAGTACAAGATCCGGGTCCCAGGTGCATTCGACAGCTCAGTCGCTCTGATTGGGCAGGTTTCAGCTTGGTGAAAAAAGTGTCCTGATCACTGGCAAAATGCAGCAAACGAGGTAAAAACAAGTGCTGTTTAGCATGGTTAATTTATCTTTTCTTTCCCAATTTTCCTTAAAAAATGTTTCCAAGGGGACATTTTCACCCCATCCCCACCACACTCACCATCCTGATGGCTAGCCCTTAAAAGTCATTGAAAACTGAAATTAGGGTGGCATGATGGTGCCATTTTCTTTACAATCTAAAAGCAATTGTTTGGAAGTCAGTTTGAATGATTGAACGTTTGTTGTATTGCTCAATGTTATGATTGCCTCGAGAAAGAAAAAAAAAATAAAATGACAAATTATGTGACCCCTGCACACTGAAAACAAATTTTGATAAGGAAAATATGTCAGTGGGGAGCCCACCAAGATATTGATTAACTTTTTAACTAATTTTGTTATAAAAATGATAACATTTTGATTCAATTTGATGCAAATTGTGTCAAAATTTGTCAAATTATTTTGGTGAACTCGTCTGAACGTAATAATCTTTTTTAGAGTTTGGATCATGTCAATTTGTGGCTTAAAGAATCATGAGGAGATTTCCAGAAAGAGCGCCCCCAATTTTTTTTCGAACCCAGGTTTTTTGCATATTTGGAATGCTTTCCAATGTATTAGATCACACCTGAAGTGAATAAGCCGAATACGCCGTCTTTGTGTAATAAAATGATGATTTAGTACTTTCTGTCGTGCACGACAGAAAGTCAAAGCACGGTGTTCTATGGGGAAAATTACGATAGTTAGGCAAGTTCAAAACAAGGTTTGCGGTTTTCTTTTGTACTTGTTTGTCCAATAGACCTTCGAAACATTTTTGGTAGGTGGTCTACAATCGATCCAGTGCAATTTGAGAGAAATTTGTATCCTCAAAAAAATCTCCTGTCACTTTAAATATGGTGGAGGCGACACGCACTGACGATGCAGCCCGCCGCCTGCTTGCCGTCTGTTTGCCGTCTGCTCGCCGTCTGCCCGCTGCCTCCCTGCCGCCTGCCCAGCTCCCCACAACCACAAACAGACTCTGGGCAAGATCCCACAGGCACATGCTGTACCTAAAGTGGCCCACCCCTGTGCACAATAATTCCATTTGTTAGATAGCGACAGCCTATATAAGTATTGGAAGTTGCGGACAGTGCTTACCCTAACAAACATATAAAATAATATCCTCCTGGTTACTGTTTTGCTACTGGCACAGGGTTGAAAGAGGGGGAACTCCCTTTTGCTGAGCTTGCTTCTCAACTGTCAGGTTTTATGCAGCAGCACATGATCGAGATGGAGATTTGTACACCAAGAAAAAATATGCAAGTGATTTAGGATATAAAAAAAATATTGACTACCCTTTGTTCAGGTCATGGTGAGAAATCTGCCCCTCAGTGATCTCGGGACCCTACTACTTTCCCTCAGCTTTGCTTGGAGAAAAGAGTAGGATGGTGACGTCACTTTGGGGCAGTAGTTCTCACCTTTCCTCTCCTGGGCAGTCAATATTTGTATACTACTGACTTCAGTGTTACAAAAACACAGAGCCAAAGTTCAATTGCCCAATTCAGTTTGTTCACAAAATGCACTTATGTGCATCTTTAAACTTGTTTGAACGAAGAGTAGATTGCTCTGTGCTGATACTTGCTGTGCAACTGTTTTGGTTTTTCTTGATGCACATTTATCGGGAATCTCGGGATCGTAAATAACATTCAGGAATTTGACATTTTAGTTTTGATCCAAAATGAAGATGCACTCGCATACATGTCATAATAATTGATTCTGTGAGGAGACTTTGTTCACTCTGGTCTGAGAAGGAAGATGAACTCAGCAATCCTTTTTATTGGTGACAGGTGTGATGTCATCTTTAGAAGGTTGCTGTTGTATGAACTGATCATGGACAAACCCACTTGTCCATGAATAAAGATGAGGGGACTTAAAAACTTAACAGCATTCATGATCAGTTCATAAAACAACAACCTTCCCAAGATGGTGTCACACCTGTTGCAAGTAAAAATGCGATTATCAAGCTAATCTCCTTGAACATGATTCCCAACAGGAGGCAAAATATTTTGACACAAAAATACATGGTCATTTTGGACCTGAACTAGAATTTAACTCGGATCTGTTGGTGTATTATCAATGGTGTAATGTACAGGCAGGCGTAGCTTCACTAATACGACAAAGTTGCATCTCATATTTAGTTGTATCAAGTATTTAACCCATTGAGAACAAACATTTTTCTTACAGTATTTCTGATTGGCTGATATAACATGATATAACCTCTGAGTGACCAATCAGCATAGACCTTCTATTGTGTGCACCTCTAAGTTTTTCTTACCATGTCTCCAATTGGCTAATTACATAATTTAACTCTTTCAATAACCAATCAAATCAGCTGGTAATGCCCATTGTGTTAGTCTTTAAGCTGTAGACCCAAGACTCAATGGCCGGTATTCTGAAAGGGAGACTAACTTTAGACCCATGTTTAAACCAGAGTTAGTCCTACAGGAGTGGACCTTTTTTCCTTCCAACATACTCTGAAAATGTGCTGTAATGTGTGAGAAAATTCCTCATGGATGGGCTAGAATAGTCCATCCATGAGGAATTTTCTCACTGGTACATTAAACCTCGTCTTACCAAGGGGGGGGGGGGTGGTTACCACCCCCCACGCACGTCGCCCCGGTGCGCTAAACCGCTAAAAAAAATCGTAAAAAGCTTCTAGGTAAGCGTTTCTCATCCTTCACGGTCATTTGAGCGAAAAAAAGTAAGGTAGTACCTTCACCGGGGTAGGGTATGCGTCAAAAGTCGAAGGAGTAAGGGGGGGGTGGTTGCCACCCAAGGATATTTTATGATGGATTTTTGAAAAAATATTATGCAAGTATGGCTCTAAAACTCTATATTTATGGTAAAACTAGCCAATTGCCATCAATTAGAGCTGAAAACCGCATGAAAATCCGATACTCCTACGTTTGTTAGCGCAAAATTGGATTTTGCGCTATTTTTCTGTGAAAAATGCCATTTGGCCGACTCGCGGACTTGATGAGTTCATTGTGACGCAAATAATAGGTATGTTAGAACTATTTTGTATCAAGAAAGAGGAGGGAACCATAGCTATCCATGGTATCAAAATCATAAAGCATGGGTTTCTTTATAAAAAAGTGCTAGGGGGGTGTAACTACACCCCCCCCCATTGGTAAACCGTGTTACAAAAAAGGCTTGAGTATTTTTTTTTTTTTTTTTTTTTTTTTTCTTTTTTTTTTTCTTTTCTTTTTCTTTTTTTTTTTCTTTTTTTTGTTTTTTTTTTTTTTTTTTTTTTTTTTTTTTTTTTTAGACGGGGTTTAAAACTTCACTGTATTTTGAAAAGAAAAAAAGGTCTACTCATGTCGGACTAACCCTGGATTAGACCCAGGTCTAAAGGTGTACTCTTTTCAAGACTACCAGCGTAAAAGTTGAGCTATTTTGAAGGTATTGGTTAAGCTGATCTATATATGGTAATAATGTTCATTCTGATTTTTTTTTAAACAAGTTTATTAAAGCTCCAATTTATCAACGCAAGGCGACTCTCGAGGGAAAGCGTTGGAGCAAAAACTAACGATCGCTTGTTAGATGCAGGAGTAAAAAAGATGAAAGTAAACATCTGACAGAGCACTTGAGATGAGCGAAAATTTAGACATCTCCATGTTATTTCACAAGGAGAGTGTCAATGCAGACGGACTGGGTAAGAGAGTGGTCTTTTGATTCACGAAAAAGGTGATTAACAAAAAGCGTCAAGTTGCAGTGTTAGATGACTGTCAAGTGAGGGCCCTTAAAATCCTCTGTACTAAAAGCAAACTGGAGGCAGTTTTCCTAGGCAAGAATAAACAATGAGAAAGAGAAAGTGGAAACTTACCATTGGGACTGAGTGGGATGGCTTTCAATGATGATGTTTCTGTGCGGTTCTTATCACTTAACAATTTTTAAATGTTACTCGGATTGGAGTGAAAGGGTTTATTTTGTCAGGGAGATGGAAATGTCAGACATTATTAGCCAAACATACTGGGGGAAATCCCTGAAGGCAAATGCAGTGGGACGAGGGAAAGTCCTCATTTTGGCCGGTGAGTGGACCCACGTAATCGAAGGTCATGCTGAAACTCTTTTCAGTGGGCACTTCAGCAAAAAAACTGCATCTTTTGTAAAAGACTCTGAATGGGCACCAGGGTTATAGCAGGCTACTCTGAGTGCCAGGTTGAAATCTTAAAATTTACTACATTGTGGCACTGTATGGACAAACTAGGAATAAACTCCCTCATATTTGGATCTCATTAGGGTTTCCAATGTCGATAATAACAATGGCATATCTTTGGTGCAAAAGATGACCCCCACAAATCAATTACACAAATTCTATTCAGGCGATTCCCGGTGACGTCATCAATGACGTCACCGGCGATCCCATAATGCTCGTCCTCTTTCCCTTTGGGGCTCTACCGGACCGGTGAGATGTATCTCTTAGCTCCCGATTCGAGTAGAAATTCACAATGTTTGTTGGCTGGTAATACTGGTTCGGCCAGGGCTAGGGTGAAAACTCTAAGTTACCGTTAGCTATGTTACGGAGGGTTTGTAGGAGTTTGGGATGCGACTTCGGCGAATTCTGGCCAGTTTCGCTGAAGCCGCAGAGTTCCAGATGTGGCTGCCAAATTGCGAACCGGTGTAAATTCCCCATTATAACTATTAAAACTACTTTGAGTCAATTTGATTGGGTTCGGTGATGTACACACTCTTATGTTTTTACTGTTCGGACGGCCCATTAATACAGCTCTCTTGGCGGAGAGAGGCCGTCCTCTTTTGAACAGACTTTGGCTTGTATTTCCAGTTTTTTAAATATACTTCGACTAAAACTCCAGTACTCGGTCGTGTATTATTATTAGATGGGCAGTCATTCACTAGACTTTAATCAGTGTTAAGGGTCATGTACCTAACTCCATTCTTTTTGTGTGCCTTACAGAGTTTGTGTCCAGACAAAGCTAATTGATTGAGTCCAGAACCATTTCTATAGAAGTTTATCCTTATTATTTAAATCGATTCATTCTTTGTAAGGCATCTTAGAATTTCAGTTCGTGATCCAACCGGCCCTTTGTGCCAGCCGTCTCTAGGCTAGTCACGTTAATCACCTCCAAGTCCCATCATGAGCCAGGTCGTTTCCTTAGTTCAAAATCCTATTCTTTGTTGGGGGTGTATCTGTACTTTCTTTATTCTTTTGTCCGTCCCCTTGAGGACTGCTTGTTGTAAATCTCAGTCCTTCGAGAAGGATAATTATTGTCTGATATTGAAGGGTTTCAGTGCGGGAATCACGATTTTCAATGAATAAGCACTGTACCGTGGGGGGATGCCGCCTCCAATTTGTTTTGAGTGGGATCCCCACCCGGGCCTGCTGGCGTCATGATTCTTGTACCCAGGGGAGTCCCCTTGCCTATCTTACCGTGTAGGACTGGCGGGGATTCACCGGGACTTGATCGAGGGCGAGCGGGAGTTCTCTTGTGGAATTCCCTCAGGCAGGCCAACACGGCGCGGCGCTCTGTCGGAGGAGGCGGCGGCTTGTGGTGCTCCCCCGAGCACTGCAGGGCTCTGGGCCACGCGGGGTGGCCGCATTCCAACACCACAGCGCGCTTCGGCTGCCAGCGCCTCCTGCGGGGATCGCTCCGGCTTGAACCCGCTGCGGGAGCGCCTTGGAGCTGCTCAGTCCCAGCGTATGGGATAGACGGTGGTCAGGCCTGGATACGCACTCGCCCTTCGGGCTTGAAGCTAACCGGGCTGGGGCTGGTGCTTCCCCTTCGGGGGCGGCGCTGCCTCAGAAGCCGCCGAGGTCTCTCGGGACCGAGGTAGCTTCGGGCGCTGAGCCTACCCCTTCGGGGCGCGGAGGGTATGCCAGGCTGAGGTTGGCGCTCTCCTTTCGGGGATGATGCCCATCCTCCGTGCGGCAATGCACCTGGCAATGCTGTAGGCAGTGCTCGCCCGCCGGCCTACGGGGATGTTGTGGGCTTGAGCACTGGTCCGGCGTCAGTCATCAGCACGGCTCCCTTGCGGGAGCTGCGTGGTACCTACCCGTCGGGGTTCGGGGCTTTCCTGCGGCGGGGCCCCTGCTGCCTCTGCTGCGGGATGGCTCCGGGTCCGGCGCAGGCGGGGGCGTTCGCGCCAATGCCTGCGGGTTGGTTCCCGGGGGAAGATCGATAGGTGCGGTACCCGCTGTAACCTCCGCGTCGCGGCCGGTGGTCACCCAGTCTTGATGGCGCCTTCTGCCGTGACTTCGACCCTGCCTGCGGTAGGGATTTCACGTCCACTGGGATGTGGGTCTTCAAACCTGCGGGTGATGGCGGCCGGGGGCGATGGCTTTCGGGGCCGCGGTGCATAGCCTTCGCTTGCTGGTCCCCGTGGAGTTGCCAACTGGACGTGGCAAACCAAGGGGGGGGGCAAGGCATGATCCCTGTGGGTCATGGCTGGTATCCTGGGTCCAATTAGGGCAGGCTGCCGCGTACGGGCAGCCGTCTGCACAGGGTTGGATTCGGGGTGCGGGCCCTGGCGACGGGGTTCAGCCTCCGCCTCTACCAGGCTCTTGCGTACCCGCCCAACCCGGGGGACGTAGGGGTGTTGCACCCCAGGCGTATCCCCCGGCAATGCCGTTTGGCATGGCGGGCCTATGGTTTCTCCATGGGCTGGCTACGCAGGGTGGCGGCAGGGTACCCCACGGGCTTGGTTCCCGCCGACAAGCCTGCGTGAAGCAGGCTCAGCAGCATGGCAATGCCGGCAGGCTCAGTGTCGCCAGCCAGCACCCTGTCTCCTCCTCAGTTCCCCCTCCCGTGGTTGCTGCTTCCGTGGCAGGTACATCAGGCACCGAGGGACTCGGATCCGTCGTCCGCCTCTGGCGATGATGACGGGCGAGGAGCGGGTTCGGTGCGGAGGCGGGCAAAAGATCCCCATGGACGAGCTGGTGAAGCAGGTCTATGCTCGCTGTCGGATTCCAAGGCGGAGGGGTTTGCTGAGTTGAGCCCCCGTCAGGGTTGAGATTCTTTCGGGAGGTCTTTATGCTTCGCATCTCTAATTGCGCTGAGCCGACGGTAGTGCCTGACAGCGACCCAATTGTTTTTGGGTGATGCGGCCGAGCACTCTTGCTCAGTGGCGATGGGCCTCGCTCAGACCTTCGGGAGAGGTGGACCAGCACCTTGTCCGACCCGGATCAGGCCTGTTAGGCGTGAGCGAAGGGTGGATCGTGCCCTCCGAGTTCCTTCGGACGGAATAAGACAAGAAACTCTTCGCCGTGCCAGACCTCGAACGGGAGGTCCGCGAGCGTATCCTTCCGGGGGGACGTTTTTTTTCAGACTTTCTGCTCTTCTCGGGGGTCTGGGCGGGTTGGAAGCTGTATGGCCAACATCGACGGGCGACTTCGGTCACTCATGCGAGGCTCGGCTTTTCAGGGACCCCCTAACCATACTGGGACTGCAGCGGAGGGGCCGGGATTCAACCGAGTTCGCTCGGGGGTCTCTCGCCGCGGGTTTGGCATCACGGTCCCTGGATGTTGCCATGGCTCTTGCGTCGCGCACCTTGGTGGCGGCGGCGTAAAGAATGTCCCTAGACTTATCTGGGCGGCCGCTCTCCGCAGACATGGACCGACAGACCCTCAACAGGGTTTCCCCTGTGGGGTTTCTTTTTGGAGGTGAAGTCTGCCATTGAGCAGGTTGCGACTCTGATTATGAACGAGAAGACCTTGGGCTGGGACTCGCCAAGGTGCAGGGCGAAGGGCAAGGCGGGCCGCCCGAAGAAGAAGAGACGCGTTCTTCTAAGAGGAAGGCAGCCCAAGCCTCGCTGGCCACGGACAACATTCCGACTGCCGCAGCTCCGCCGGTCACTAAAGGCGTTCTCGGGACGTCTGGGGCAAGCGGAAGCGTGGAAAAGGGAAGGAGCCAGACTTCCAAGCGTTCTCGCAAGGAGCCTGGCGTTTGACGGATTGGCGGCCGCTGTTCCAGGCCTTTGCCCACGGCACTTCCGCCGGGGGGTTTACCCCCGTGGGCGGCCGCTTAATCAAATACCAGCATCGCTGGCGAGAAAATTTCGTCGGCGCATCGCTGGGTGAGGAGTGTAGTCTCCGACGGTTACCGTATGGAGTTCACGGCTCCTCCCCCCCGTCACTCTGTCAGGAAGGCCACGCGTCTCCCCGTAGATCCGGAGAAGCGTGCAGGTCCGCTTCAAGAGATAGGGACCTCGACGCAAGAGGCAACGTTCTCCGATCCCCCTCGATTTCCGAGGGGGTTTTTGGTCGAGCTTCTTTCTAGCTCCCAAAAAGACGGGCGAATGGCGGCCGATATAATCTGAAGCCGTTCAACGTCTTCATCAAACGAAAAAATTTCGGATGGAGACGGTGGCCCACGCTCTCCGTTACCACTCAAACCATGGTTGGGGCAACTCTCTGGACCTTCTCAAGGATGCCTTACCTCCCACATCCCGATAGAACGGGAGAAACCACGAGTCTGGTTACGATTCCAATAGAACAAAGAGGCGTAACCAGTTCCGGTGTCTCCCGTTCGGCCTGTCCAAGGCGCCGCCGCGAGGTCTTCACTCGTGTGGTCAAGGACGTTGGCTTGGTTACTCAGACGGCAGGGGTCACCCTTGTATCTATCTAGACGATTGGTAGATCTACCGCCGACGAGGGATCTCGCTATAAACACACAAGTGGGTGGTGCAGGAGACTCACGAAGTTGGGGTTCATCGTGAAACACTATCGAAATCCAAATTCGAGCCGAGCAGCTCCCAGTTTTTCTGGGGGCGCAGCTGGATATTCGCACATGGTAGTGTGTTACAAACGAGGACGCGTGTAGCCATGTCATTCATGCGCTAAGCGGGGGCTTTTTCATTTCCGGGGCCAGCCAACGCTCGTGCTTCTGGATTGGCTCCAGGGTTTTTGGGACTCATGGCCATGCTATTGGGAAATCGTCCGTACTGTAGGAATGTATGCGCCCAATCCAGACTGCACCTTCTGGCGCACTATCGTCCGGCAATGGACAGTCTGGACCGCCTGGTCCCGATGAAGCCCTCAGTTGTAAGGGACGCTCTGTCTTGGTGGGGGTTGCCCAGCAATCTCTCTCCGGGGCGTGTGTTCCCTTCTCCGCCAGCCGACTGATTTGACCACAGATGCGTAGGGTCTGGGTGGGGCGGTCACTTAGGGACGAGACAGTTTCGCGGTCGCTGGTCGACCGCCGGAGCAGTCTCTGTACATCAATGTCCTGGAACTGAAAGCGGGTTGATGATTCTATCACTGTCATCATTTTCAGGACTTGGTGGCCGGTTTTGCAAGATCTAATCAGATCAGACAACACGACGGTGGTGTCGTTATGTCAACCGCAGGGTGGAACGAGATCGCCCACTCTGTGCCTTCACACGAGACTTCTGATCGATGGTGCATAGAGAGGGGGACCACCCGTTGACAGGCTGTCCATATTCAGGCGGCGTTCACAATGTTACTGCGGACTGTCTATCCGGGGCGGGACCACTTCTGTGGAATGGTCCCTGTCTCATCGTGTGGCGCAAACAGATATTACCGGGGTGTACCTACATCGACCAGCGAATAGAATCTGTTCGCCGTCCGCCCAAGGAAATGCCCAAAGCTTCGACGCATTCTGCTTCCCTGGGACGGAGATACCGTGAGCGTGGGCGTTGGTGCTTTTCCTGGACTGGTCGGGGATGAAGGCTTACGCCTTCCCCCCGGTCCCACTCATTCCACGAGTGGTTGTAGACTGGTCGGAAGGGTCGACTGCCACGGAATACGCGTGGCCCCTTCTGGCCTCGTCAGCCGTGGTTTCGTCCGGTGGTTGTGAACGAGGAGGGACAGGTCGTTCACTTCGTTAACTTTCTTTTCCCTCTACGCTCTCGCCTCTCCTTTCCTCCTAATTCCCTCCCTTTTATTCCCCTCTCACTCCACCCCCCATCTCTTGTTCCACTTACTCCCCAGTCCCCCCTTTTTCTTCTCCTTCTTCCTCCCCCCCTCCCTTCTTGATTACCGCGGACGCTCCAGCGGGACTATCATGTCCTGTGGGAGAATTCTGCGGATGTCCAGCGAATCGGGACGCTTCCTGACAGCTGGGACGCGTGTCAGGAAGCGTTTCCCAGACGCAAGGCCTTTCTCGTGACGTGCCGATCTGGCGGCGAGGGGTTGGCGAAGATCCACCCACGTCACTTATTTTGGACGGTGGTGGGTCTTTGCTAAGTGGTGCAGGACGAAAAAAAATTTTGTCCGGCCACTTCCTCTGTTCGCCAGATCGCAGACATCTGAGGTGTCTTTATTCAGTAGTGCCTAGACACGAACACACTCAAGAAATTAAAGGTCGGCGATTCATTCTATCACCGTAGGTGGTACGA